>JAOPHQ010005142.1:0-240200 GCA_030340625.1 Merluccius polli
ACTGGGAACCGGTTCTCAACAAGAACCGCTTTTCAATTCCCATCCCTGACGTTGGGTCCTAGGATGTGTGCGGAGAGCGCCTTGTCTCCGGGTTCTGGTCAGGGCTGTTGTGTTTCCCGCACACGGACCGCTCTGATCTCTGTGTATTTGTTCTTTCGGGGGGATAGGGTCGGCCTGCGTCACATGGCTCACTACTTTTTCAATTGACTGAACTATACAGTGTTTACAGTAAGTGCACTGCATGTGCTGAAGTGATTAGGAATAGACTGGAAGCCACTGCCTTCGCAACCTTCTTACGGTCTCCCACCTTTCATTGTCTCGACACTCTCGCAGTCCGGCTCTCCTCCCTCCCTTTCTCTCCCTCCCTCTCATGTGTGCCGTGTACAAGCCGGTTGCCAAGTGCTAAGAATCTGGAGAATGCAGGCTTGCAATGTTCTGATAAAGTTTGCTTTGTTCCCCCAGTGACCTGAGAGAGGGAGAGAGAGAGAGAGAGCAAGGGAGAGAGAGAGAGAGAGAGAGAGAGAGAAGGGGGAGAGTCAAAGAGTGATAGGGGAGAGATATAGGTCTATATACATCTCACACTCGGGCACACAGGAACACATGCGTACACACACACACACACACACACACACAAGCGTCTTATGGGACAACATCGCTACGCCCGGAGAGAAACTGTTGATACCAAAACTAAAGGGGACAATGGACTGTACATTGTGTATTTCTCTCTCTCGCGCACACACACACACACACACACACACACACACACACACACACACACACACACACACACACACACACACACACACACACACACACACACACAAGCGCACACACACAAGCGCACACACACACAGGAATTCAATTACAGCTAAAACAGCATGTAGGGAAGCTCAGGCATTCCTGAAGCATTAGCCAAGCTCTGCATTGTCTAGCCTCCCTGTAGCCGTGTGTAGCATGGGGCAGTCTGGAGTCAAGCGCCAGGCAATACGGGACACGAGGTTAACGGGGAGTCAGCGGGCCGCAGCGTCATGTCGCCACACCTCGAGGAGATGGCAACTGAGCATTTCACCGTACAGCCGTACTCCTGTAAGGGAAACAAAACGATACATTTGACTTGATACCGGCACGTCAAACCATGCGATGCAAAACGTACGCTTTGCAAGTGAGTGCTGTGTAAAGGATCGGTTTTGCTTATATTGAAATAAGGCGGCGCCCAAACAGGCCGAAAGTGCGTGTTGGGTGAAGCTACAGACTAAAATGGCACGTTATGAATATGGGTTTTCCTTATCTGACAACCCATAATGACATGATCGACATAGTTTATATTTAACCATAATATTGCATGTTAATGGTTAAAAACCATTTTAGTTACTATCTTTGATGTTAGTATAGGGGCTGAAAAACAATCCTAGTCGCTATCCCAGTCGTAAACCGGCGTGAAAGCCACAATATAATAGAGGCTTTGATAATATAAGGCTAAACTAGTTTCGAGTATCCATGGTTTTTATATTTCTTAACTAAAAGCGACGTCCGCATGCAACCCGGCGTATTATTAGGTTTAAATATCCTCACGGACAAGAGGGAGGAAAGCTTTCTTGTGGAAATATGTTCCCACGCTTTCGTAAAACAAGCGCATCCATCCAGACTCCTTCATTTGCACCACATAATATCCTCCTTGAGTGAGTGAGGACGACGAGCCGGTCATGAACATGTCGATTGTTTATGCGCTTCTGGAGCGACACAATGTCAGACCTCTGACTGCGGAGGCTGGAAATGCCCTCCTAAGGCCCCGGTTCATATCGCCGGTATTATGAGCGAGAAACAAACGTCGACAAGGTCGGCGCCGCCCTTTTCAACCTCGATGGCCCGTTCCGTTTCACGCTGCTTTTAATCGCTTCGTGTCTCATTAAAAGAAAACACTTTTTTTGGTCATGCTTTCTTTAAGGGCCGTAATAAAAAAATAAGTGCTTAGGTTTAAAGCTGCGAGCGGTGCATGGGACCCTCAGGTGGAAGGACCGTGGAAACGCGGCGAAGTCGGTAGTTTACTTTGTTTTGAGTTTTGCGTGGCGTTTGTATACACAACAACACCAACCAGATAGTAGATAGCCGGATCCTGTGTGTGAACCGCAGGTGAATGTCAGGGGCTGGTTGCGTCGAGGTGAAGTTAAAAATGGCTGCTGACTTTGTCCTCACCCCCGGTGCCTCCATTTTTACCGGAAAGGAGGGGAAAGCGTGCCGGCATTCCTGGATTTTATCTCTCTACATTATGCACATACATACCGGCTATTCACACACACGCACGCGCGCGCGCGCGCGCGCGCACACACACACACACACACACACACACACACACACACACACACACACACACACACACACACACACACACACACACACACACACACAAACATCCTACTTCTAAAATTGCAAACATGTAAAAGCAAACATCCAATGTTTTTACAAAAATGATTCCCAAAGGCTTTCCGGTCTAAAGGAAGTGAACGGCCATAGAAGTCACATATGGCACTGACTGTGTGTGTGTGGAGAGCAGTTTGCTGCTCTCCACACACACACACACAGTCTGTGTGTCTGCTTACAGAACAGCAGCGCTCATAGGGTGTGTTGTTTAAGGAAGAGTTTTGCATCTTCAAACAGAGATGAGCCCTTTGTGATTAGTGTGTGTGTGTGTGTGTGTGTGTGTGTCTGTGTCTGTGTGTCAGTGTGTGTGTCTGTGTCTGCGTGCGTGCGTCCGTGCGTGATAGGGGGGAGGGGGCTGTGGAGTGCAATTGGTTGGGTGGGAAGAGAAGGGGAAAAAAAGATGGAGGGAAAGAAAAGGATGGAGCCAGAAACAGGAAGTGAACATTTGATTGGTCGCTCGGGGGATCAGAAAGGCCACTGTGGGAGTCCTCCATGAATGATTTGCGTGCGAAGTAGTAATTAGATTGTGTGTGTGTGTGTGTGTGTGCGTGTGTGTGTGTGTGTGTGTGCGTGGTGTGGTACATGTAATATGCTCAGTGGTGGGAGTGTAACAACAAACCAGAGTTGTGTTTACATGGTATGTGTGGGCACGTGTACGTATACTCCGCTTGTGGGAGTGTGTGGAATTGTTAAACAAAAAAAAGGCAGAGTCAGAGTGAGTGTGTGTGTGTGTGTGTGTCTGTGTGTGTGTATCTGGTGGGTGTATACATGGTGGAATGTCACATGCTGATAGAAATGCTTACTGCATAACAAAGCAGTAAGGAACCATACAGCAGACAGCCGTGTATTATGCTGCTCAACGCTGCGCGGCCGTTAGGGACAGAAACTGGAGAAACAATTTAGCAATTCACTCCATATAACGGTTCTGCATTAGACTCCGGCCAAATCAATGACATCCTTTCGTCGTCTAGGAGAATGTACATTCAAATCTGGCACCGTCTAAGACCATTTTGCGAATGACAGTTTATTATAGCGATTGTATAAATATGTCTTTGCCATGTCCGCACGCAACGTGTTTCATATCCTGAGATAAAACGAGAAATGGCGCAAAATAATTATAAACTCCCACCGGATTTTCGATGCTTATCCGACATGTCAAGTAAATCTCTTCGGTAACTTAAGTGAACAAACACATGTTCCCTGGGTTGACTCAGTGCTAAGCTTATGGTTGTGGGCAATGTTCGTTGAGAAATGTGTTGCGATTTAAACGTTATATACTTTAATGTAATTCCTTTTTTTATGATCCACACTGTGTACGGAATGTGTACATCTCCTCATTCATTGTGTGTGTGTGTGTGTGTGTGTGTGTGTGTTTATGTGTGTGTGTACATGGCTATTCAGCCTATACCTTTTAACTTTATCAGTACATTATCCTTTGTTTGATCCCTCTCTCTCTCTCTCTCTCTCTCTCTCTCTCTCTCTCTGCCTTCACAGCTCAGGTCTTTTGGCAGTCGGGGGCTACTGTAAACATCCTTGACTGGAAGCTGGTGCTTTGTCCTGGAGCTTTCAGTCGGATGTTTGCAGCAGCCAACTGCTATAGTCCCGTGATTGGAGCCTCCATCGCTGGCTAGCACAAGCTCCAGCCACGCACGTTGCACTCAACACGGTAATCACGTCAATTACGCCCGTAAAGCTTGTGTCTTTCAGAATGAAACGTAATACGGTTCAGTTCAACTGCAACAACAACAACAACAACAGCAAAAAACGGTCTAAAAAATATTGTACTTTTAACGTCTGCCCTTTAACAACAACAAAAAAGGCTTCCCGTCTTGTAATTTTCACCTTGAGCGCCCGCGGCCTCGGTCACAGGTCACTCTTGGTCGGACGGCTGGCTCGTGATAAACAACGCTTTGAAGACGAGCTCTGCCTGTTTAACCCTAATCTAATTTTGCTTGTTTTGCTAACATTACTTATTTACAAAAGTGACGGACGTGTCTTTCAAGATGGACGTGCCTCGTTAACCGAGTGAGATTAGATTTGAAGGGAGATAATTTGGAGAAGTCGCAGAGGATTCGATATTTTTTTATGCTGCTTTGTGGCGTATGTCTTTATTCAGCAGATTGAATTCCCTGTGGAAAAGTGAGACACAGGGAGTAATGGAGGAGGCACACCATTGGGAGGAAGAGAGAGAGAGAGGAGGAGCCAATATAAACATAACATAAAAATGACATATTTGAGAGTTTTACATTTCTGCAGTGATTAACATTCAATGTAATTTATAGCTGCTGTTGCTGGATGTGGCAAAATAGTTGATGCTATGATGAAGCCTAATTACATTCATCAAAAGGGTTCAAAGTAAAAATAAAACATTTAAACCACCAAGAATGTTGAAATGGGCAAAACTCATCAGTCCAACTGACCTAAGATACACAAAACATTTTTAGAGATCGCATTTTAGAGGCCTGCAAAACAACAGCGATACTTTGTCTTTCCTTTCAAAGGAAACTCTGGGTTTTTTTGTGGTTTGGAAATGCCACTTTTAGGGAGGTGGGTGACGGAAAGAAACGGAGAGGGAAGATAAAAGGGGAACAGATTAAGACTTTAGAGGGATACAAAAGAAAGCATGGATGGTGAAGAGCAAGAAAGGCGGGCCTAAAGAGGGGCAGCGACCTCATAACATGAGACACGACCTGGAACGGCGAGAATAACATAAAAGGAAGCGGGAGGAGTAACAGAAAGTGGGAATACATTTTCTTTTTTTTTTAAAGAGACAGGGACACTGGAGGGAAGAGGAGCAGGAGATAGGAGGAAAACATCTCCGGCGGATCGCCGCGTGATTGAGGTATTTTCACCGCACCGCACCCGAGGCGGGCGGGCGGGCAACTCCGGAGCCAAGTAGGTGTAGCACATACTAGACCACAGGCCAGGAAGGAAGGAAGGAAGGAAGAACGAAGCCATTCTTTTAATATCAACCGCCGCACCCTCTGTGTACACACAGACGCACTCGACACAAATACACGCCGCGTATGCGAACGCGCATACGGTTTTAGGGTTCGCAGCCGGGAAACGTTCACAGTAGGACTACTAGTCAGATGTTCCTGTTGCAGTCCAGTGGGGGGTCCTGAGGAATTGCGGTTTGTCTCCGGTGCGCAGTTACATTGCCCACAAGTACGGAGGGGCGCCGCGCAGGTGGGGGTGTTCTCGTTGTCGGCACGCACAAAAGTAGCTAAAATAGCACACTTATAATAGCATATCATTCACGTAGATTAGATAAGAAGACTGACGATTTCCCGTCGCAACCCTTCATAAATCACTCACGGTGCGCCCCATGGATATGCCCACGGATATCCGAGTTCCAGGTAGTGTAAACATCCTACACTTTCGGCGTCTGCCCTCATGTGGCCGGGAGTGGGACTGTTTGCGCTGCCCGGCTTGGAACAACATGGCCAGATCTGGGGTCATTGGTGGCCCGGCGTGGATGTTTTGACTTTTTTTTAAAATTAATTCATATCAATGCACATGTGTCGACTCACAGCCGCAAGCGTCCAGCTTTGGTTTAGTTCAGTTCACTGACGTACAGCAAGGTTAGTATACTGTTAAGGTTTTATTCTCCATAGTTGAGTGATTGCAATGCTAAGCCCACTCCAGCGGACGCTACTTCGAACCTGGGGATCTTGGTACCGTAAAGAATAAGAATAAACAAGATGATCGTGTTGTAGATGGTATGAAGTGTGTACTGGGAAGGGTTGGACACATTTGGAAAGTCTTGAATTTGCCGATCCTTGGCATCAAATGTTTGAAGACAAAGTCTGTTCTGACTCCAAAAGAAGGGCTTATATGGAATGCAATTTATGAGCAGACAGAAGTATTTAATGTAAAATAAATTATTCTATTGTTTGAAGTCTGCTACAAATCAAGGGTGTAAAAACAATTCAGGCTCGATTTAGACAAAGTTTCAATCCATTATCCATTCATAATGGATTTAGGCATTTCATTCTGATAACACCGCTTTCAGTTCTGTGTGGGCAGGAAATTGGGAGTGGCTCGTCTCCCATTGGCTAGCCTCTATGACCTTGCGACCTCGGTCGTGGATGTCCCAGTGGACGGAGGGGGGGTTAAAAAAATATACAGACACACTTTTGGATACAACGAATACACACACACACACAAGGAATCAAGGAATGTAGTTATATTGAGATTTGTAGCCCTGATACATACACACATACACACAAACATCAATGCAAAAAAACACCATGGCAGATCAAGTTGCATTTCACAAAAATATTTTTACCCGGGCTTCCTCTCTGGATGAGCAAGTAATGTATGATGTGACCAAATGATTGTGCGTGTTATGCTTATATTTGTTACTTATATCACAACAAGGATATCTTTTCTGCCTTCCGCAATAAGACATGTACAACTCCTCCGGCTGGCTGGATCGGGGTGATCAGAGTCGGGCTGGGGATTGTTAAATCAAACTGGACTGTTCTCACTGTGTATTATGTTTCAAATTTCTACTTTATTTTATTCTATGGTCACTTTATGAAATAAATAATGTTTCAGATGTTTATGTTCCTTTATTCAATGTTTTATTTTGTTGTTTTGCGATGTGAGCAGCTGTAATGCCGTAATTTCCCCTCTGGGATTAATAAAGTATCTATCTATCTATCTATCTGTCTGTCTATCTATCTATCTATCTTTAAGTGGGGAATACAATACATCTGATAGGTGATATAAGGAGGTAACAATGTTCTCAGGCTACTTAATGCTGAGAGGATGCATGCATGTGGTTTTGGGAGTGTGTGCATTTCCAGAACCTCTGGTATGTTAAGTTGTTGAATGTTCATCACACTTGTTGATTTATGAGCATGTAATGCTGTGTGAGTGTGAGACAGAAAGAGAGAGAGAGAGACAGTCTGTCTGCCTATAGCTACTATTTCTTGACATCCTACCCACATCTACGTCAGAGATTGAGGATGTGAGTAGGATGTTGCTATTTTAAGCAATGTGACTAGGAGAAATTCCTGAACGTTTGGGCCAACTATTATCATTCACATTCAAAATGTCTCATGATCAACTGACAGATTGTCCATCCTACATATAGGACAAACCACAGCTGCTAATATCCCTCAAACTCTAGTGGGGAATGCTCACTTTTAAGCACTAGATGTCATGTATACTCAATGTATCAACAGCAGCTTCCTGTTCGCCTAGTTTGTAATTGCACTATATCTGCTTTGTAGTTCATGTAAATCCACTAAATCATTAATAGGATATATGAGAGGCCATGAGACCTGCTATTCCCCTTTGACCTGAATCAGAATTGAATATGTTCATTAATTTTGACCATAAGAAGACTATTCCAATGAATGTAACAATGAATAATTTAGTGTATAGTTAGTTATAACCATACATAAAGGTATGTAGGCCATAAACCTGTTTCATATGGATTTTTGGCTACCCTGCAAATATGCTTTTTTGTTTTAAGCTGACAAATTGTGTTATAATTGTGTTGTTTATGGGGTGTGTTACGAGAAGCTATGCTATGTGAACGTTTTTAACAACTTAATGCCCATGGTGATGGCAAAATACAAAGTGTTACCAATGTATACCACAAGATGGCAGCAATAAATAAATATCAGCAGTGAACTAAACCAACGTCTCATTTGTCTCACTCTCTTATCAGTAGGCTATACCATGAATCAAGGTGGCTACACTATTAAACATGTGGGCCTGGTTATCCAGACCTGTCCGGATTACATCCTCTGATGTATTTGAACAGTTTACGGCTAACAGCCAGCATTAGTATTTACTGTCATGGCGCCCTCTCCCTGTCGTCTAATGCATGGAGTCAGTCTCAATAGAAATGAATGCACACAGAAGGATTCACAAATGTATTTCGGGATTTACATGACCCGCTCCACAAAAATATTTTTCAATGTCACACAAAAATATGTATTGTTTTATATAAATGTAAAAAAAAAAAAAAAATCCACATAGCCTACAACTAATTTGTGTTTTAAATAAATGTAGTCGAAAGCCACACATACATGTACTTAAAAGTATTTCCAATTTTTCATCAAAAACATATTTGGATGTTGTAACATTCATGCATAAACTGTTGAACCTGCATTTACAAACACACAGTGTCATGTGTGAAGTTCACTGCACTGCGTTGGCGTTGTAATTCAGAGTTGCAGACTGCGCATGCGCCATCCGTGACCCGTCTACCCTACTGTCTACACGCAAAAGTCTTCAATCCTGAATGCAAGTGTGAGTAAAAACATGACGATGGTGACATGGCACGGCGATGTTCAGCTCGTTAACCCCTTGTCCTATACGTTGTTATGCTGCTCTAATTCAGCACTGCAGATCTGGCAGACGTAACGCCATATGATGATCACATGAAATAACACCCTCGAGTCTACGCTCATGTGATTGGCTGAAAAGGAAGGAGAGGAGACATCTGATTGGCTACAGATAATCCCCTGTTGAAAAAAAGCATTTGTGAATTCTATTTTATTGAATTCACAAATGCATTTTTAGCATGCACATTGTATTTGCATAGCCCTTAATCACAGTTACAGTCTCAAAGGGCTTCACAGGCCACACATTGTATGACCCCCCCCCCCCCCCCCCCCCCCCCTATTTCTACAAAGAAATTAATTTGCCCATGATGGTGAGGTGCTGGCTGGTGAGCAGCTGGTAGCCGTCCAGTGAAGTAGCCGGACGTCACACACACACACATGCACACGCACACACACACACACACCCTCAATCTAGTACCCGTCGGCAGCGGGGGTAGGCTAGTGCTGGCTAACAGGTGGATTGAGCTGTAATGAGAGCTGAGGTTCACTCCTAGGAGCCAAATGAGCGAGTAAAGAGGTAGGTTTTGAGTTTAGATTTGAATTTATCAACAGTCGGCTTCCCTGATTGCAGGTGGCAGACTGTTCCACAGATAAGGCGCTCGGTAAGAGACGCTCTGTGTCCTGCTGATTTCTCATTCAATTTAGGGTATTTGTAGAAGGCCAGCTCCTGAAGACCGGAGGGGCCAAGAAGTAAAGGAATAATAAGGTCCTTCAGGTAGGATGGTGCCAGTCCATGCAGGATTTTTCAGGCAAGGAGTAGCATGTAGATTGCAAAGAGCAGTGCACAAAGGACTGACCCTTGGGGGAGTCCAAAGCTTAGGTTGCAGTGTTTCGATTGTGAGTCTGCACACAGAACGAATTGCGTTCTGTTTGTGAGATAGGATCAGAACCAGAGAAGAGCCGAGCCTTTAATGCCGACAAAGTGTTCAAGACGATCAAGAAGAACGCTATGGTCAATTGTGTCGAAGGCGGCGCTAAGGTCGAGCAGCACCAGCGGGGAGCTTGCATTGCTGTCCATGGTAAGAAGAAGATCGTTTACCACTCTGGTTACAGCAGTTTCAGTGGAATAGAAAGTCCTAAACCCAGATTGAAAGGGTTCAAATACGTTGTTCATCATCAGATAATTGATGGTTTGGTGAGCTACAATTCTTTTCAGTACTTTAGAAAGGAAAGGAAGGTTAGAGATGGGCCTGGGAGATAGCTGCTGAGTACTTCAGGGTCTAGGCCAGGCTTCTTGAGTAGAGGTTTTATCACAGCGGTATAAAAAGTAGAGGGAACTGTTCCAGTCGACAGGGACAAGTTCATGATGTTGAGCATTATAGCGGGTTCAACCGTTGGGAAGAGTTCCTTAAGAACCGTGATAAGGAGAGGATCCAGCATACAGGTAGTGGGTTTAGATGCATGTGTTAGTTTAGCAAGTTCATCCATGGAGACTGTGCTGAACCGCAGGAGGGTTCCTTCAGGGGGGACGCGTGGTGCCGCTCTTGTAGGCTGATCAAGATAAAGAGTAGGGGAGGCATCAATCACTTTTCTAGTTGATTCGATTTTGTGTTCCAAGGAAATCCAAGAAATGCTTGCAGAGAGGGAGTAGCCCACTTTCTGTTTCTTGCGTCAGAGTTTTGACAGTGTTGAAGAGACACTTTGGGTTGTTTTAGTTCAAATTAAGGTCACTGGAGAAAGTGTTAGAAGCAGTTCATGCGGTTTTGTAGCGGAGCAGGCTGTCATGCCATGCAATTTGATAGACTTCAAGTTTGGTCAGTTTTCTGTAGCTTTGTTTAAGGATGCGAGTGCCAGCAGTTTGTAACAAGCAGCAGTTTGTAAATGCAGGTTCAACAGTTTGTATATAAATGTAACAACATCCAAATCTGTTTTTGATAAAAAAAATTGCTTTTAAATACATATATTTGTGGATTTCTACTACATTTATTTAAAACAAAAATATTTGTGTGTGCATCAGAAATACATTTGTGAACCTTTTTTTAAACGTGGATTTTTTTTTTTTTTTTACATTCCTACTAACGACACGTGTCTGACATCAGAAAGCAGAAGTGGGATTAGTTTAGTATCGACCACAAGGCAAGTGTAAGGCAGAGACTAATTTGGGAGTTTCGGCTGAAAGAAAAACTTCCATTCAGAAGAGGTCTATCTTCGGACACCTGTGTACTCCACTTTTCCCAGTACAACAATCTCTATTTAACGCCAGCCCAAAACGCAGGGTCTGATGTTACACGAGTAGGCCGATGGGTATCTATTTCAAATTGCCCAAACAATGTGTTAAATTTGACTTTAAAATTGTCCTTATTAACAATTGTTTAGTTGTTGTATTGTGTAGACTTAATAAAGAAAGTGAAAAACCCAACACCTGCCTGCCGAGAACCACGAAAAGGAAAACTGGAAAACACACAGAGCATGGCGCCAGCTGTTGTTTGGTAATGACACATGAAGTGCCAAAAACTACCGACAGGCACAGACATGCCAACACACACACACACACACACATTGTGTGTGTCGGCCTATGTCTGGATATTTGTTGACAGAAAACATTAAGAACACACATACACAATGGTGCGTAACGCATCATGATGCCACAGTTTTGCAGTCTGTAAACTCACACGTCCAAAGCCAGCCTTTTTAAACTTTTTTTCATATGTTCAATGATCCATATACATTCTGTAACTCCTAAAATTACCCCAGTCAAACTGCAAATTTGGTTTGGGCAATGTTTTCCATTATGGTTTGACTGAATCAAACTGATTCATGTGCTGTCACATACGCATTAACAAATAAATAGTGAAAAGAACTGAGCACATAGAGCTGACACCCTGCAGATCTATCCTCTGATTCACCATTCACATTGTTACTGATGGGCCAAAGGTTTATGCATGTGTGCACATTAAGTGTGCATGACCTTTTATTTATTGTATGCCTATATACGCATACATAGGCACACACACACACACACACACACACAAAACACACACACACACACACACATACACACACAGCAGAAGTGAGGTGAGGTGAGCATGTGATTCTCGGAGGGTGACTCTTTATTCTGTCTCTTTCAGTTAGCTGCAAATAAATAAACAAGCTGAATTATCTCCTCAATCGCCACATAAAGCATCCTGGCCCGGCAACACACACTGAGTCACTTTTGTTTGGCTCAGTAAACATTGTGGTACCCCCTCTCATTCTGTCAGTATGAATCAAGAAACCATGCACATAACACACACACACACACACACAAATAATGCAGCTATTGGTCAAAAGTCTACCTTCCCCCCTCCTCACTTACAGAAAACACTATTAAAAATACTCCTTTACATTTTGAATCCAAAGTCTGGTGTACTTCAAGTTGTATGTGATGAAAGACCAATGTAATGGTGCATGTCAAGAAGACAATTGGACAAGTGGATTTTAATGTGTGTTACTTCAATCTTGTTACTTGCTTAAAAAACATGTATTTTCTTCTCAACCAATGATAATAAAAAAAAAGGACATTCATCATTTCAAGGTCACCCTTCATATAAAAATGTGCTGTACAAGTAGACTGCACAGTTGTGTGAACAGTCAACAGTGGTGATTCAGTATGAGCCTTAACCAGGATTCACTATGACCCTTAATCTCTCAACCGTCAAACGGCCGTCTAAGCACCGCCCTCAATGTGTTAATACCAGAATATCTCATCCGAAAGTACATCATTTTCAACTGTATGTCTGAAGTGTGAACGCTTGCCAAGGTCACCCTTCATATAAAAATGTGCTGTACAAGTAGACTGCACAGTTGTGTGAACAGTCAACAGTGGTGATTCAGTATGAGCCTTAACCAGGATTCACTATGACCCTTAATCTCTCAACCGTCAAACGGCCGTCTAAGCACCGCCCTCAATGTGTTAATACCAGAATATCTCATCCGAAAGTACATCATTTTCAACTGTATGTCTGAAGTGTGAACGCTTGCCCCCCCCCCCCCCCCCCCCCCCCCCCGCCGCCCCTACTCTGAACAACCTTAACTACTCGACACACAAGTAGAACTAACGAAACTGTTGGATATAATGGAGAACTAGCAACATGCCGACTTACAGCATGCATAATGGAGTGCAAAACCAAAGTGATTCAATAATGTGTAAAAGATTAATGCACTGGCAAGTCCAAAGCTCTCACAGATGTAAAAAAAAAAAAAAAAAAAAGTGTAATGAGGCATACATCGCTTAGCAGCACCCCCCACAGAGCCTGTCTATTCTGAGCCTGCTACATGTTAATCTTGGGTTGTTTTTTTTCTTGCTATGTTATTTTTAGAGTGCAGCAAAACGATCAAATTCAAATCAGAATCATTTTAAATCACGACGTGAAAACATCTAGGCCCTGTCGATTTGTAGGTATATGGGTAAGATTGTCATGGAGTAATATACTTAACCAAAGTCTGTATGTCAATATCTTACACAGGCTATGTATGTCCATGCTTTATTCAAGTAGTGGACATGATGACCAAGTGATGTAAAATCTTCTGAAAATAGCTGTGCAAGAAATTCAGAGCCACTTCATTATTGTTTACACTGCCATATCTGAAAATAAGTGATTCTGAATGCAATTACACCACTTCACAAGCCTGGGTATACCCATGCTGCCTTGCGCGCTCGAAATTTCGAACTGCCAGACAGCCTGGTGGCTATGACCGGTTCCTCACGCAATAATTTGCGAGGGGTGGATATCCAATCACAGAACGAGGAGGGACGGAAAGACGATGACACATATTATTCGACAGACGGAAGCTTGTAGTTCGTTCGTACGGATCCAACATGGCTGCAGCAGAAGCGAAGCTCTCTTTCGATCTGTGGACAGTGTTCTAGATAGTTTAGAACGAAAGTTTATTTTAAAAGAAAAACAATGTCATCTTCTTCCTCGATGCTTGCTCGCCGAATTTCTGTCACTTTACATACGTCATCTGGTATAATTGATACGATTGGCTAAGAGCTACGAACAGACGCTTATGATAGACATTCGTAGCGCCCAATAAACGGCTCTGACGATCGGGAACCACGCCTCCTCTACAGGAAAATGAATAGGTGGTCGCCAGACTACATCTCATTTGTGATTTAGTCTGGTGTTAGCCAGGCTACCACTTCACAGTCTTTATGTCATATTGGGATCTGTGGGGACATTGGAGCAATTCAATGAACCCGTTACTACATTTCACTGTCTAAGATGATAATGTCATAACTCTGTCGCATTGTGATACGGATACGACCAATCATCAGCCTGTTCCTGAGCTTCCAGACGTTGGCCATTGAGTCCATAGGTTTTCCCAATCCTATCCAGGAATTGCTGCCGATGCTCAAGGTAGTCCACATCCAGCCCCGAATACAAACACCGTAGGGAGACAAGTGGTGAACAGATTGACCGCCAGCACAAATAGCAACATACTGGAGCAGAATACCATCGCTGATGATAACACATATGAACTGACTGCAACCAAATTCAAATGTTCTCTTACCCTTCTGTGCGCAGAGCATATATGGGGTGGAAATTATTGTCCAAATACCAATGTATTTTATTTGGCAAATCAGATCCTGGACCAGGGTGAGGCAAAGTTGAACACTATGTTTAAGAACATTTTTGGACAGAAATGTAAACAGTACCTTGGCAGTAACTATGTTTTTAATTTCAAGTGGAAGACTTGTGATGACTATTTGAGAGAACGGGTTGAACCCACCACTGTATACTGTATGTGTACACACTTCACCTTGCCATGCAGAGATTAAGAAACGATTGTTACTCAAGGAAAACCAGTTATCATTTCCGTCCATCATTTCGTTATATACTCTGATATGTTTGGACTTCAATATGCTGGGCTAGTATGCAAAAACATCATCTCTTCCCACTGTCACTGTCTCACAGGGTGGAAGGAACAGTGTTGTGAAGCTTACCACGGGAATAGATAAGAGAGGCGGAGATTGAAAATGCTCTTGCCAAAACAGCATATTCAATTTCCTGGATACTATTTGAATTTGTGTTTACCAACTCATTTACAATAAAAAATGACAGCCAAATAGTTTTTTACCCAGGCGAACAGACTGTTGTTATGCATTCCCTGGTAATGGAACACATTAGTGGGTAGTGCAGACATGAGCAGCGGCAAATGTGTCATCATCGCACATTTCATCTATCGCAAAGCCTTCCAAGGGATCTGGCTCAAATCCATCCTTCAATTAAATACACTGTTGTCAAATAATCGTTACCACTCACTAAACGCTCTCTCCTCACTCCTGATGTTAACTCATAATCCATCCAAGGGTGCATGTGTGTGTGTGTGTGCTTTAATTTGCCTGTCTGTCTGTCTGTGACAACTGGGGTTCCAGTATGGAAAAAGTTTTGCATTATTGTAAAAGCAAAACTGCAGAAATTGCGTGGGGGGAATCAGATTTGGAAATGTGTAAAATAATCCCTAAATGCGTACTGAGATGTGCGCATGCGTACATGAATCTGCAAATGTGTATTCAGAAACTGCGTGCGCTAATCGAGAATCTGTGTGTGCGTATTCAAATTTGTAAATGTGTAAAACATGTAAATGTGTAGACCAATCTCTAAATGCGTACATAGATGTTATCGGCTGAAAAGTCTTGTATTGTAAAGTAAAGTAATGTATTGTGCTCCAATACAGGACAGACAAGTAATCAGTTACAACTCTCAATTGGCTGTCTTTTGCTACACTTCTGCCGTGGCAGAGATCTGTATGCGTGTGGTGCTTCGTCTGTGTGTGTGTGGAGATTTGTTTGTGTTTGTGGAGATTTGTCTGTGTGTGTGTGGAGATGTCTGTTTGTGTGGAGAATTGTCTGTGTTTGTGGAGATTTGTCTGTTTGTGGAGATTTGTCTGTATGTGTGTGGAGATTTGTCTGTGTGTGTGTGGAGATTTGTCTGTGTGTGTGTGTGGAGATTTGTCTGTGTGTGTGTGTGGAGATTTGTCTGTGTGTGTGTGTGTGTGTGTGTGTGTGGAGATTTGTCTGTGTGTCTGGAGATGTCTGTTTGTGTGGAGATTTGTCTGTGTGTGTGTGTGTGTGTGTGTGGAGATTTGTGTGTGTGTGTGTGTGTGTGTGTGTGTGTGTGTGTGTGTGTGGAGATTTGTCTGTGATCGGTAGGAGGATGCACCTGAACAGAGAGGTCAACCGCACGCGAGGTTGAATAATTCAGTTCTTCTACTTCCACGGAATTTGAAAACTATGAGATTAATAAAAACCTCTCATAGGGGCGGATAGCTCCAGGGAGGAGGGGGACGTGACGTGTGTTATGTCCATGGTTACGAACGGCGCCAACTTTGGGATACTTTTTTTTTAAGCCAGTGCCGTCGTTGTGTATGAGCGTTATAATTAGCGATGTTGTATGAAATGCGCCTCCCATTCGTTGTGTATGTGAGCAGCCCTGCAACACATTCTGGTAGCGTGGGGTTGAGTTTTGAGAGACCGCTCCTCATTCGCATCATCTATTTTATGCAAATCCGGGGCGTCCAGCGATACTCGCCGTCTCTGGAAACTCCCGACAAAACTAACCGTTGTCGTTATCTAAAATGACAAATTTCCGCAACTGCATGGTACGGTGGCCCTGAGAGCTCAAGCCGCAACTTAAGGAAGCACATGCAAATAGTCGAAACACAAGCAAGTTAAGAAAACATATTCATCGATTTGACAACACATGCGCAGCATTTAGAAAACGCGTTGCAAATTCAGACAACACAACACATTACAGAAACGCGCTGCAATTACACCAAACAACAGAAGTGATAAACACATCTGGACACGCTTTTTGTTGACACGGTTTTGACTCATGACATTATTATAGTCAACTATCCATGGAAAATTAGCTAAAACGTAACAGATTTTTAGTTTATTTTAACAATGTTATCGCACGATTCAGGTGTATATAACTTTTGTGTCCTCTGGAAACACTGATTTCTGTTGTTTAGTGTAATTGCAGCACATTTCTGTAATGTGTTGTGTCTGAATTTGCAGCACGTTTTCTAAATTTTGCACGTTGTCAAATTGATGTTTTCTTAATTTGCAGCACATTTTCTAAATGCTGCACGCGTTGGCACATTGATGTTTTCTTAATTTGCTTGTGTTTTTACTATTTGCATGTGTTTTCTTAAGTTGCAGTGCGTTGAGCTCTCAGGGCCACCGTAGCATGGCTTATTTCTTGCCTAAAATGTTCTCAGAAACACATCTTAGTGTACCGTTTAGCTGTTAGATGACATCCTTCGTGAGGCGGCCGCCATGTTGGCCATGTTCATTAGCACACACGGATTCTGTATACACATTTGCAGATTCATGTACGCATGCACAAATCCCAGTACGCATTTAGAGATTATTTCACACATTTACAAATCTGATTACGCACACACACGGATTGAGACAGATACACAACTCTCCACTCACTTTTGTAAATAGTTGTGCTACAATAATGCCCCTATATTCCAGCCACACATGTTGGTTTACTCATACTCATTTGAACAAAGCACATACTTTCATACAATGCTAACACTCAGTAACCCAGGTGTGTTAGATACAGGTGTGGTTGATTGGACTTTGACTGGACTGATTGGTAGATTCCATTGTATTTTACTCGTAGGGTGAAATGGACTTTATGTTTAAGAACGGTGTCTGTATAGTGAACAGAATAAATATATACTGTATGATATAATATTAATAGATAAATATAACATTAGTAATTATAACTAATTAAACATGTATTAGATTATTGATGTTTGTGTTCCCAGCCTCCTGTGTCAGTTAGTTTAACCTCTGGTTCAACCCATTAGGTATAGCCTCACTCATGGATCCATTGTGAGATGAGGTTTGAGATTAAGTTCCTGTTGGTCATTCTGCTGAGCCTCATGCATTCATCTTTACATTATTTTGTCCTCGGTAATGTTATTGGTTTCTCACTACCTGATTTTGGATTTATTTGTGTCAAATAAAACGCTGTTTGAATTATGCCTGCGTTCGGTCCCTCGCTGTGTGTGCGCGCCTGTCTGTCTGCGTGCGTGCGTGTGTTTGAGAGAGACGTGAGCCAGGAGTCACGCAAAATATGCAATGATCATGAGACTGTCTAACATAAAACATATAGTATGGAATGGGTTGTTGCAATTTTTTGTTTGGTGTAATTCCACAACATCATACCACTATAAACAGACTGGACATGAGTTGTTGCAGGTGAAAATACCCGTCACTATGCCAGCTGGCAGCTATAAACACCATTAGGAATTGAAGGAATTTTGATGTACTTATATTACCCATAAATCTCCAAATAACAAAAATATGCTGTGCGTGTGCGTGTGTGTGTGAGAAAACGTAGTGCTGGCTGGCCAATGCTGTGTTATGAGGAAGATGTGCGTGGAAAAATCTGCTCTGCCCCCCCTCCCCCCTCCTTCCAGTCTCCCTCATCCCTCTTCTCCCCCGTCCAATCCCTTCAGCTTAGCTCTCCATGAAAGCAGGGCTAATACCTTTATTTTGATACACAATGACAGCCCCCCTCCCGCATCCCACACTATCTAGCATGTATTCACATCGAAGAGGATCAGCACAAATCCTCACGGATTGGGACAAAAGTGTGTTTTTTTACAAACTTGCTTTTATTTATTTACTTTAGTTACAGTTGCATAATACTGAAATTGTGTGCTCATTGTTAAATGTAGTTTGCACCCCGTTTTGTTACAGCTATTACATGTTTTCTTCGTATTAATATTATTATTATTGCATACCATCATATGGGACAGAAGTAAATAAAATATTAGTGTTTTGGCCAACACATTTCACAATTTGGCTTCACCACACCGTCGCTATAAATCAGAGAACATTGTTAAATGTAAATTACCAGCCAAACAGTGGTTTTTACAATATGCATGTATAGAATAAAACTGTGCATAATGCTCTTTTTCTAAACAATCTTTAAAAAGAATACAAATTCTTACACATTATTCCACGTAAAACTGATTGCATTGATTTCACATTGTGTTGCTCAATTAGTATATTCTAATTCTAGGCTACTCAAACTTGTAAATATACGCATTTCATATATAGACATATATATGCACACACATACGTGTGTTGTTGTCGTCGTCATGTTTCTTACTCCGCATACAAATAAATGGTTAAAAAATACAAAAGAGGCACTTAATATAAATACACCCACCCATACCCACAAGCACTATATTAAACAATACGTCATACACTAGAGCTCATGTTGCCCATAATATACCTGAAAAGATCACTTTACAATTATGTTAGAGACAGTGTCCATTCAAGGAGACTGAGGGTCAAAATCTAACATTTTAACAGCATGGACAACCCCTGTGTCTTACACCTTGCATGGCTTGTATTTTCATTTTCAAGTACAACAATTGGAACCAGGAACACAAAAAGTAACTAACAATTTGTTTTTTTTGTTTTTTTTAAATGGCGTCATCAAATAATGTCACCTTTTTTTTTTTAAAGCACACTTTTGTCGCTAGCTAGGAATGCAGCCCAACTAAGTTGTAAGGCTGCGATACAGCTGAAATGATTCTGTACGTATAGTCCTGGCTGTGCATTATATGATACAAATGTACAGTAAAACCCAGTAAAGCCCAAGCCATTGACACACCCTGGAAAAAAAACAACTGAAGGCTACTGTTACCAGGAATATGGTCTTCCTGCTCTGGTCTTTTGTTGTGGTTGGATTATCAAAAACACAGCGTATGTATAGTGTGTGTGTGTGTGTGTGTGTGTGTGTGTGTGTGTGTGTGTGTATACTAGTATGTATATGTGTATGTATAGCATACGTGCATGTATGTACAATCAAAGCCAAAAATGTGTAGGATGTTATGCATTGGCAGATGAATGAGCCGTTTCTTAATAGAGCCGGCAAATCGGGAAGACGGATACACTTTCCTTATTATTCTGTGCACTGCGTCTTACATAGTTACAGATAGAAGTTTATGCTTGCAGGTCCCAGATCTCATTTAAATACATGGCTGGGTTGATCACATCATCACATCTTATGACATTATCCGCACGGGTTATGATATTGCAACATTAATTACATCACTGATATTCCTGTTCTTTTTCAAAACTCCCCTCCACTCCCATCTTCTAAAAAAAAAAAAAGTGCTCTGATAAAGAAAATAATAAAAGATAATAATATTTCCACACCTTACCACACCTTTCCTATGAAACCAGCAATATTTCTATGCAGAAGCTTGAATCCTAGGTACAAAGGTTCACAAAAAAAAAAAAAAAAATCGAACAGCGCTTCAAGCAGGAAGACAAAGAGATTGTCAAAAGGTGCAACACAGTAAATACAGTACCATCCATCCTGAGCAAACTGCTTGGTGTGCAGTTCACATCATATAACCGTGTACACCTGAAACCACAGCCGGCGCTTTTAAACGCACTACTGAGCAAAATACCAAATTCCTCTTGACCCTACAGTTGAAACACAGGGGCTGTGAAGGTACAGTGGAGATCACTAGGGGATTGTGTCTGCTACCAGCCTCAAGGCTTCACTACAAAACATACAGACTTTAAGTCAAACGTAAGTCCTCGTTCCTTCACAGGTATTGCTTCGATAAAACAAACCGAAAAGCTGAAAACAAGGGGAACGATGCGCCTATTGTCTGTGGCATCCTTCACATTATTAAGCTCATGTTAGTGCCTGCACATTTATGGATGGTGTCCAGCCTTCTTAACCCCCCAACCACATATATGTGGCCGTGATGTTAGAAAACCCAAAGGGGGCCTAAGACCTTTCTCAAAATAGCTTGAGCTTTCCCCGAGCGGTGAACCACCAACAAGCATCTTTGCATTCGTTTCAGAGAATCTGCCTCCGATCTGGACCTGAACGAAACCTCGGCCCTGAAGTGGACCCCCCCCCCCCCCCCCCACACACACACACACACACACACACACACACACACACACACACACACACACACACAAATAAAAATAAAGGTGAAATAAAAGAAGGCAATTTGTCTCCCGGTCCCAAGTGGGTTGGTATTCCCTCTCCCGGAGAGACTATTTTTCTGTATCTATCATCAAGTGCACCACTACAAGGTCTTTGAGGGGGGGGGGGGGGGGGAGAGAGGACATTTACTGGGGCAAAGATAATTGTTGTTAGGCTCTCTCTCTCTCACTCTCTCTCACTCTCTCTCACTCTCTCTCACTCAATGGGGTGGGGTCACTCCTCAGCCTCCTCCCCCCAGCCCCTCGCTCCGACACACCGCCGCCCCGACGGCAACTCCATTCCAGCCGGACCGCCACCACCACCACCACCACCACCACCACCGCCACCACCACCACCATCACCGTGGTCCCAACCCTTCCCCTCTTCCCTCACGCTCTCCAGGCAGGCCAGCAGGCTGGGATGGTGGGAAAGCGGCGCCATACAGTCGGGTCTGCGCTGGGGCTCGGGCGTCGACGCCGGAGCCCTGATCCCGCAGCTCCCGGCGCCTCCGTTGTCGTCGTCGTCGTCCTCATCGTCTCCCGCCCCTCCTCCTCCACCTCCTGCCGCTCCCCGGCGCCTCTTGGGCCGCGGACCCCACAGGAAGGCGTGGGCAGGCCGGTAGTGCTGGCGGGCGAAGCGAAGGAGGCGCCGGCGCGACGACGGCAGGCGGATGGTGTAGACGTAGTATTCCAGCGCGCTGTGTTGCATGTTGGGCAGGGTGGCGTGGAGCAGCGACTCCTCCAGCAGCAGACGCACCAGCGGGGCCTTGAGGGCCTCGTAGCCCAGCTCGCCCAGGGACTTGAGGATGCGCGTGATGCGGAGATAGTTGTGCTGCGACCTGCGGCGCCAGGAGAGACGCGGGGAAGGAAGGAAGAGAGAGCGGGAGGTGAGAAGTCAATGCCGGAGCCTCCACTGTATTCCACTGGAGAACGATGGAGAGATCCACTGACTCGTCTCAGAGGTTTGAAAAAAGCAGACCTTGCTCAAAAGCACCAACGCAGCAAACTGGCACACACATAATCACAATCTTCCCAATGATAAGAAGATTGGTTATTATTTTTAAAACACACAAAACAGCCTAAAAAGCACACATCACATTAGACACAGTAGAGATAGCATATTATGCACAATAAATGGACACACACACACACACACACACACACACACACACAAAAAGTATATATTCATAGTGAGTGAGTGAGCGTTTGTGTCTTTAATTGTGTATGTGTGTGCATGCGTTTAGGTGTGTGTGTATCCGTAATTGTGTACATGCGTTTAGGTGTGTGTGTTTAATGTTTTGCTAAAATGTTTCATCATGCTGACAAAATAATCTACCTTTCCTACAGCCTAAATATGCATAAATAATTGAACGTAGTGCTTACACACCAAACGATTCCTCTAAAACAAAGCCGACAATACAAGCACTGTCTTTGAAGTGTGTGTGTGTGTGTGTGTGTGTGTGTGTGTGTGTGTGTGTGTGTGTGTGTGTGTGTGTGTGTGTGTGTGTGTGTGTGTGTGTGTGTGTGTGTTCATGCGTGTCTGGGCTCCTTACTCGTTGAGATGCTGGAAGCGGTCCTGCCAGTTGGGAGCGCGGGCCACGCTGCCGCTCTTATCCAGCAGCCGGATGCCGTAGAAGTCCAGCATGAGTGAGTAGGCCGCTAGGAAGCGCCGCTTCGCTTCCCGAGTGTTTTGAAATTCCTGGCGGAGGGAACGTCGGGAAGATCAGGAGCATGAAGCGTTGTGAATTAAATATACTGGACGCCCAGATGCTATTCAAAATGTATGGTTGTCAGTAGGATTGTATGTGTGCATGGCCCAGCATCTGTGTCTCCTGGGTGTGTGTGTGTGTGTGTGTGTGTGTGTGTTCTCACATATGTGGGTTTGTGGGGCCCAGTCACGGGTAGCACACCAACAGGATGGGGCCCTCAGCCATAGTGGGGCCCAAAACCCTGGGCCCCGCACCGTTTTTCATTTGTAATGGGCTCAGTAGGCTGCCCTGACACGCCCCCCACTCTTTTTTTACTTGGCCCACAAGGTAGCAAAGTTGAGTTCTGAGTGTATAATTTTCATGCTCGTGATCGCCCCCTAGGTGGTACTGCACCTACACCTGCACCTAAGCACACTTCCTGAAGTGTGTATCGTTCAGCCAATCACATGTGGCCAAATTTCAGCCAATCACATGTGGCCAAATTGATCAGCTGCTTGACTAGGCATGCTAATCATGCAGAAGGAGCACATGTTCTGAGAAAGGATTTTCACTTGAAGGATGTCAGAAGGTAAGTCTATCTTGACAATTATTTTATAAATATATTTAATATATATATATATATATATATCAGTAATTCCGTTTTCTAGAGTACTATTTTATGCACATAACTAGATATACTTAATTAGAAACCGTTTTTTCTAATATAGCCTAGGCTATGTAGCCACATGTTAGCTGCATGTTGTTGTTAGCCGCTAGCTGTAGAATGAATTGTGTTCAAAGTGATACTGTTCAGTCATAGAAATTACTTTCATAAAGTATATTTTGGAATACATTTGACATTGTTCCTTGTGGGGCAATTCCCTATTGTGGGCTAATTAGCAGTAGGCTATTTCATAGCCTACATCTAGTTTCGCTAGATCCAGGGCCGTGTTCCGATAGCCGTACTACCCGTACTTAGTATACTTAGTTTGAGTACGTAGGGTGTTCCGATTATGATCGCGGCGAAAAGAAGTGTACTTGAAAGGACCCGTATGTGTACTCAAAACGGCCAAAATGCTGAGTGTGCAACGGTGTACACTATGCACTCAACGGCAGCCATCTTAGCTACGTAGCGGAAGAGGCTGAGCCGCGCTCAGAGAACGTCTAATGAATTCACGTGTTTGGCGGGTGACGCGGCCGCGCAGCTGATGTCATTTCCGTTAAGTGCGCCACTGAGTATTGCATTTGGAACAGCACTAACATCTGAAGCTCTGCGTACCTATTGAGTACGGATGGTGTACTATGTTGAAGTGTACTCATGGAAGTTAGTGTACTCACAGATATCGGAACACGGCCCAGTGCTACTAATATTGACAAGTAGGTTAATTAGCCTGTGTTGCTAATGCTACTGATGGGGTGAGCTGAGCCGAAACCGGAAACGGAAAGGGGGGTGCTTGTAGTCTTTTTGCTCGGTTCTAGCCCTACTGTTGATACGGAGAACCGAGCGAAAAGACTACAACCGATACTCCGATACGATACTATACTTCCGCTTCCGGTTCCGGTCCGGTTTACGTTTAATTTACTAAATGCAGATTCCTAGACAAACCAGAAAGGTAAAATCTAAGAAAGCTAAATGTTAAAAATACCGGAATTGTCCTTTAATAAAGTTAGAGCACAAACTTAATTCAATATGCCCTGAAACTACATCCTCCAGAATGTTGATAAAATGCAGTTGCTCTCTGGAATTGTCCCAGCATTAAGCAAGGATTCAGGTAGCAACAGCCAACTGGCTACACAGCACATTCATGCTGGTAATAATCTCAGTAAATAGAAATACTTCACAACACATCAGTTAGGCCTAGACTAATAATGTAAAGGGCTGCTACACAGTTCATAGTTCCTAGTATCCTGTAGTATCCTATCAAAGAGAGTCTGTTATAGTATGTCTGCAATGTGATTGCCCATATGTGCAATGATTCATTTTAGAAATGGTTTTCACAGAGCCATAATGCGAAGAAGGAAGTCAAGAATACGGCCTGTGGATGATGCAACATCACACATTCTTTCTTCGGGAGATAAGCAGGGGCTTACTCAAAATGTCATTGATGATTACAAAGGTATGTTGGGTAATTTCAATGGTACTTTTTATGTTACTCCCAATACATTTCTCAGTACTTTAAATACCTACAGTGTAGAATAAAATTATACAAGGACTACATTTCAGAAATGGTAAAAATGCTTATGCTGCTGCTACAGCAAAATTTGTTAAAGCCATGTATTGGTAAATCAACATAAATGTGTCAAGATAAACTAAAGTTCTCCACATTTACACACCTCATCGTATCGTAGCACATATCTTGTCTTATAAAGGAGAGATGCACACCCTAGCTAGTAGGCATCTACTGATACTGATATTAATATTTGAACAGCTTGTTGTCCATCATCCATTGCTTAATTTACATGCCGTGGTCATGGTGTATGTGAAATTAAGATGGTGCAGTAATTCCAATTGATATGCATCTTTGTATTCTTAGGACGGGGAGTGTTTGCTACCCAGAGATTTGAAAAAGGGGATTTTGTCTTGGAGTACAGGGGTGAAATCATCTCTTTCGAAGAATGCCAGTCAAAAAAGTACTCTACTACAGAGAGTACATACCTTTATGAATTTGAGTGGAAGAAACGTAGATGGTGGTAAGCAGTAGATTTATTTTCGAAGATTCCAAATATCTTATTAAAAGAGGAAGAAAGAACTGGAGTAATTGGACTTCAACTTTAATGTGTTGTATTCCCTCCTTTTAGCATTGATGCATCCAGAGAAGATGGGTCACTTGGACGATTAGCGAATGATGACCACAAATCACCAAACTGTGTCATGAAAAAAGTTCTTGTAAATGACAGAGTACATTTGTGCCTGTTTGCTGTTAGAAACATAGAACCAGGAACTGAAATTGTCTACAACTATGGGGACTCAAAATGGCCCTGGCGTAAAAAGGTGAGTTGGTCAGGTTTCTCGTTGTGCAACTGATGTGTTAGAGAATCTATAATGCAAAAATATTTAACAAAGTCTGACATGGGGAAAAACAGAATTGCTATTGTGACCGATATAAAGTGTATTTGCAGTAACATTAGAGATTGGGTGTTTTAAATAATGAATACTTGAATCCAATGTATTACCAATTGGCAGCCTCTAACAGGTTGTTGGGAGACTTGTTGGAAGTCAAAGCCATGCTCTTGTGATTATTATTTGCTGTTTTGGCAATGGTTTTCCTTTATGGTACTTCAGTATCTATTAATATCTTTCATTTTTCACTTTCTAATTTATTAATTCCCTTTGAGCAAAGTTTGGACCTTTTTCACATCTCTGCACATCTCATGCTTATCACCTGCTCTAAATGTTTCTACTTTTTGATCTTTTGTGTATAGGAGAACCTTGAGGATGCCAATGTCGTGTCAGATGAACCCAAGCTGTTCCCTGATCATGTTACTACTCAGGTAATTGAATGTTATAGAACCTGTAGTTACTCTCCATTTTATGACGTATACTTTCTAGCATGTTTGCCAAGTAAGGAAGCAACTAATATTCCATCTCTGAAACATCCTGTCAATCATTCTGTAGTAGAGTTCACCTGACCGCACACCTTTCTAGCCTAACCCTCAGGATATCCTTTTAACACATTCATTTGCCCTTATGGGGTCCATTCAATTAGATGGGTACATTTTTGTTGTTGGAGCTCACATCACACACACACACACTTGTTTCCAGTCTTGACAGAGTGGGGCCCTCCCGATTGGATTATATTTGAGGTGATTTTAAATACCTTTGGAAATGCTTGTCAGTTTCCAAACTGATGTCATTGCATGCACATTTTTACACATTATTAGTCATTGTAGGTCTGAATACTTGAATCAAACGTATTACCAATTGGCAGCCTCTAACAGGTTGTTGGGATACTTGTTGGAAGTCAAAGCCATGCTCTTGTGATTATTATTTGCTGTTTTGGCAATGGTTTTCCTTTATGGTACTTCAGTATCTATTAATATCTTTCATTTTTCACTTTTTAATTTATTAATTCCCTTTGAGCAAAGTTTGGACCTTTTTCACATCTCTGCACATCTCATGCTTATCACCTGCTCTAAATGTTTCTACTTTTTGATCTTTTGTGTATAGGAGAACCTTGAGGATGCCAATGTCGTGTCAGATGAACCCAAGCTGTTCCCTGATCATGTTACTACTCAGGTAATTGAATGTTATAGAACCTGTAGTTACTCTCCATTTTATGACGTATACTTTCTAGCATGTTTGCCAAGTAAGGAAGCAACTAATATTCCACCTCTGAAACATCCTGTCAATCATTCTGTAGTAGAGTTCACCTGACCGCACACCTTTCTAGCCTAACCCTCAGGATATCCTTTTAACACATTCATTTGCCCTTATGGGGTCCATTCAATTAGATGGGTACATTTTTGTTGTTGAAGCTCACATCACACACACACACTTGTTTCCAGTCTTGACAGAGTGGGGCCCTCCCGATTGGATTATATTTGAGGTGATTTTAAATACCTTTGGAAATGCTTGTCAGTTTCCAAACTGATGTTATTGCATGCACATTTTTACACATTATTAGTCATTGTAGGTCTGAATACTTGAATCAAACGTATTACCTATTGGCAGCCTCTAACAGGTTGTTGGGATACTTGTTGGAAGTCAAAGCCATGCTCTTGTGATTATTATTTGCTGTTTTGGCAATGGTTTTCCTTTATGGTACTTCAGTATCTATTAATATCTTTCATTTTTCACTTTCTAATTTATTAATTCCCTTTGAGCAAAGTTTGGACCTTTTTCACATCTCTGCACATCTCATGCTTATCACCTGCTCTAAATGTTTCTACTTTTTGATCTTTTGTGTATAGGAGAACCTTGAGGATGCCAATGTCGTGTCAGATGAACCCAAGCTATTCCCTGATCATGTTACTACTCAGGTAATTGAATGTTATAGAACCTGTAGTTACTCTCCATTTTATGACGTATACTTTCTAGCATGTTTGCCAAGTAAGGAAGCAACTAATATTCCACCTCTGAAACATCCTGTCAATCATTCTGTAGTAGAGTTCACCTGACCGCACACCTTTCTAGCCTAACTCTCAGGATATCCATTAATTTGCCCTTATGGGGTCCATTCAATTAGATGGGTACATTTTTGTTTTTGAAGCTCACATCACACACACACACTTGTTTCCAGTCTTGACAGAGTGGGGCCCTCCCGATTGGATTATATTTGAGGTGATTTTAAATACCTTTGGAAATGCTTGTCAGTTTCCAAACTGATGTTATTGCATGCACATTTTTACACATTATTAGTCATTGTAGGTCTGAATACTTGAATCAAACGTATTACCTATTGGCAGCCTCTAACAGGTTGTTGGGATACTTGTTGGAAGTCAAAGCCATGCTCTTGTGATTATTATTTGCTGTTTTGGCAATGGTTTTCCTTTATGGTACTTCAGTATCTATTAATATCTTTCATTTTTCACTTTCTAATTTATTAATTCCCTTTGAGCAAAGTTTGGACCTTTTTCACATCTCTGCACATCTCATGCTTATCACCTGCTCTAAATGTTTCTACTTTTTGATCTTTTGTGTATAGGAGAACCTTGAGGATGCCAATGTCGTGTCAGATGAACCCAAGCTATTCCCTGATCATGTTACTACTCAGGTAATTGAATGTTATAGAACCTGTAGTTACTCTCCATTTTATGACGTATACTTTCTAGCATGTTTGCCAAGTAAGGAAGCAACTAATATTCCACCTCTGAAACATCCTGTCAATCATTCTGTAGTAGAGTTCACCTGACCGCACACCTTTCTAGCCTAACTCTCAGGATATCCATTAATTTGCCCTTATGGGGTCCATTCAATTAGATGGGTACATTTTTGTTGTTGAAGCTCACATCACACACACACACACTAGTTTCCAGTCTTGACAGAGTGGGGCCCTCCCGATTGGATTATATTTGAGGTGATTTTAAATACCTTTGGAAATGCTTGTCAGTTTCCAAACTGATGTTATTGCATGCACACTTTTACACATTATTAGGCATTGTAAGTCTGAATACTTGAATCCAACGTATTACCAATTGGCAGCCTCTAACAGGTTGTTGGGATACTTGTTGGAAGTCAAAGCCATGCTCTTGTGATTATTATTTGCTGTTTTGGCAATGGTTTTCCTTTATGGTACTTCAGTATCTATTAATATCTTTCATTTTTCACTTTTTAATTTATTAATTCCCTTTGAGCAAAGTTTGGACCTTTTTCACATCTCTGCACATCTCATGCTTATCACCTGCTCTAAATGTTTCTACTTTTTGATCTTTTGTGTATAGGAGAACCTTGAGGATGCCAATGTCGTGTCAGATGAACCCAAGCTGTTCCCTGATCATGTTACTACTCAGGTAATTGAATGTTATAGAACCTGTAGTTACTCTCCATTTTATGACGTATACTTTCTAGCATGTTTGCCAAGTAAGGAAGCAACTAATATTCCACCTCTGAAACATCCTGTCAATCATTCTGTAGTAGAGTTCACCTGACCGCACACCTTTCTAGCCTAACTCTCAGGATATCCTTTTAACACATTAATTTGCCCTTATGGGGTCCATTCAATTAGATGGGTACATTTTTGTTGTTGAAGCTCACATCACACACACACACACTAGTTTCCAGTCTTGACAGAGTGGGGCCCTCCCGATTGGATTATATTTGAGGTGATTTTAAATACCTTTGGAAATGCTTGTCAGTTTCCAAACTGATGTTATTGCATGCACACTTTTACACATTATTAGGCATTGTAAGTCTGAATACTTGAATCCAACGTATTACCAATTGGCAGCCTCTAACAGGTTGTTGGGATACTTGTTGGAAGTCAAAGCCATGCTCTTGTGATTATTATTTGCTGTTTTGGCAATGGTTTTCCTTTATGGTACTTCAGTATCTATTAATATCTTTCATTTTTCACTTTTTAATTTATTAATTCCCTTTGAGCAAAGTTTGGACCTTTTTCACATCTCTGCACATCTCATGCTTATCACCTGCTCTAAATGTTTCTACTTTTTGATCTTTTGTGTATAGGAGAACCTTGAGGATGCCAATGTCGTGTCAGATGAACCCAAGCTGTTCCCTGATCATGTTACTACTCAGGTAATTGAATGTTATAGAACCTGTAGTTACTCTCCATTTTATGACGTATACTTTCTAGCATGTTTGCCAAGTAAGGAAGCAACTAATATTCCACCTCTGAAACATCCTGTCAATCATTCTGTAGTAGAGTTCACCTGACCGCACACCTTTCTAGCCTAACTCTCAGGATATCCTTTTAACACATTAATTTGCCCTTATGGGGTCCATTCAATTAGATGGGTACATTTTTGTTGTTGAAGCTCACATCACACACACACACACTAGTTTCCAGTCTTGACAGAGTGGGGCCCTCCCGATTGGATTATATTTGAGGTGATTTTAAATACCTTTGGAAATGCTTGTCAGTTTCCAAACTGATGTTATTGCATGCACACTTTTACACATTATTAGGCATTGTAAGTCTGAATACTTGAATCCAACGTATTACCAATTGGCAGCCTCTAACAGGTTGTTGGGATACTTGTTGGAAGTCAAAGCCATGCTCTTGTGATTATTATTTGCTGTTTTGGCAATGGTTTTCCTTTATGGTACTTCAGTATCTATTAATATCTTTCATTTTTCACTTTTTAATTTATTAATTCCCTTTGAGCAAAGTTTGGACCTTTTTCACATCTCTGCACATCTCATGCTTATCACCTGCTCTAAATGTTTCTACTTTTTGATCTTTTGTGTATAGAAGAACCTTGAGGATGCCAATGTCGTGTCAGATGAACCCAAGCTGTTCCCTGATCATGTTACTACTCAGGTAATTGAATGTTATAGAACCTGTAGTTACTCTCCATTTTATGACGTATACTTTCTAGCATGTTTGCCAAGTAAGGAAGCAACTAATATTCCACCTCTGAAACATCCTGTCAATCATTCTGTAGTAGAGTTCACCTGACCGCACACCTTTCTAGCCTAACCCTCAGGATATCCTTTTAACACATTCATTTGCCCTTATGGGGTCCATTCAATTAGATGGGTACATTTTTGTTGTTGGAGCTCACATCACACACACACACACTTGTTTCCAGTCTTGACAGAGTGGGGCCCTCCCGATTGGATTATATTTGAGGTGATTCTAAATACCTTTGGAAATGCTTGTCAGTTTCCAAACTGATGTCATTGCATGCACATTTTTACACATTATTAGTCATTGTAGGTCTGAATACTTGAATCAAACGTATTACCAATTGGCAGCCTCTAACAGGTTGTTGGGATACTTGTTGGAAGTCAAAGCCATGCTCTTGTGATTATTATTTGCTGTGTTGGCAATGGTTTTCCTTTATGGTACTTCAGTATCTATTAATATCTTTCATTTTTCACTTTTTAATTTATTAATTCCCTTTGAGCAAAGTTTGGACCTTTTTCACATCTCTGCACATCTCATGCTTATCACTTGCTCTAAATGTTTCTACTTTTTGATCTTTTGTGTATAGGAGAACCTTGAGGATGTCGTGTCAGATGAACCCAAGCTGTTCCCTGATCATGTTACTACTCAGGTAATTGAATGTTATAGAACCTGTAGTTACTCTCCATTTTATGACGTATACTTTCTAGCATGTTTGCCAAGTAAGGAAGCAACTAATATTCCACCTCTGAAACATCCTGTCAATCATTCAGTAGTAGAGTTCACCTGACCGCACACCTTTCTAGCCTAACTCTCAGGATATCCTTTTAACACATTAATTTGCCCTTATGGGGTCCATTCAATTAGATGGGTACATTTTTGTTGTTGAAGCTCACATCACACACACACACTTGTTTCCAGTCTTGACAGAGTGGGGCCCTCCCGATTGGATTATATTTGAGGTGATTTTAAATACCTTTGGAAATGCTTGTCAGTTTCCAAACTGATGTTATTGCATGCACATTTTTACACATTATTAGTCATTGTAGGTCTGAATACTTGAATCAAACGTATTACCTATTGGCAGCCTCTAACAGGTTGTTGGGATACTTGTTGGAAGTCAAAGCCATGCTCTTGTGATTATTATTTGCTGTTTTGGCAATGGTTTTCCTTTATGGTACTTCAGTATCTATTAATATATTTCATTTTTCACTTTCTAATTTATTAATTCCCTTTGAGCAAAGTTTGGACCTTTTTCACATCTCTGCACATCTCATGCTTATCACCTGCTCTAAATGTTTCTACTTTTTGATCTTTTGTGTATAGGAGAACCTTGAGGATGCCAATGTCGTGTCAGATGAACCCAAGCTGTTCCCTGATCATGTTACTACTCAGGTAATTGAATGTTATAGAACCTGTAGTTACTCTCCATTTTATGACGTATACTTTCTAGCATGTTTGCCAAGTAAGGAAGCAACTAATATTCCACCTCTGAAACATCCTGTCAATCATTCTGTAGTAGAGTTCACCTGACCGCACACCTTTCTAGCCTAACCCTCAGGATATCCTTTTAACACATTCATTTGCCCTTATGGGGTCCATTCAATTAGATGGGTACATTTATGTTGTTGAAGCTCACATCACACACACACACACACTAGTTTCCAGTCTTGACAGAGTGGGGCCCTCCCGATTGGATTATATTTGAGGTGATTTTAAATACCTTTGGAAATGTCAGTTTCCAAACTGATGTTATTGCATGCACACTTTTACACATTATTAGGCATTGTAAGTCTGAATACTTGAATCCAACGTATTACCAATTGGCAGCTTCTAACAGGTTGTTGAGAGTTATAGCCATGCTCTTGGGATTATTATTTGCTGTTTTGGCAATGGTTTTCCTTCATGGTACTTAAGTATCTATTAATATCTTTCATTTTTTGCTTTCTAATTGATTCATTTCATTTGAGCAAAGTTTTTTTGGTTTTATGTTTATATATCTTCATGGTTAACATAATAATGTAACGTCTATTATTTTGTATTTAATCATATTTAGGTGTTTTCTGTCAGAGGAATTTCCCTTGTGGATTATTCTGACTCTGATGAAACCAGTTCAGATTGTTGGAAAGACCAGCCTTTGACTCCTCACATTGATGAAGTTAAGGAAAAGCTCAACGAGACAAGAAAAATTCCGGTATGCCTCAGTTTAAAGGAGAATAAAATGTTGATGGTCCACTTGTCTAAAACTATTTCTCTTGTGTTTCTCTTGTTGTTTAAATAATACAAAAATCATACATAATTTTCATTTTAAAGATGGACAGCGTTCCAGACTATTGGTCTCCTCTGCATGATTCCTGTGAAAGTGTAGTGGATGAAAGTGAAGCCGTTGAAGAATCCAGTGATGTCGACCCTTTGAAAGACAATTCCAAGGATGAGGATGTTGTTCCAAAACTGTGGAGGACCGACAGCTCTCTGGTATACCTCTGACACTTAGTATATAAATAGCTATTTAAAAGACCATTTTCCCTGAAATTGATTTAAGAAATGATCAATAATCGATAACCATTGCTTTATGCACTTCTCTTTTTGCAGAATCAAGTACTTGATTTCTCTGATGATACAAGTGATGACAGTGCTCCAGACTCCACTTTTAAGGCTGCACAGAGGCAGAGGCCAAGAAGAGCCTGTCGCCATGCAGTGAGATTCATTTTACATCACGTTACATCATGTTAATACTTAGTTTTGATACGATACGATGATACGACTTATACGACTGATACAAACTTAGTCATATTGATTTTAAGGATACCTTTAAAGGTATAAAGCAAAATATTTTTACGTTGAATTTCTAAATTATTGTAGCCAGTAAACCCAGTATTGTGGGTTACTAATTTGTTTTTATAATTGTTTTCTTTTAAGATTCAAAAGAGTGTTCTAGAATCAGATGACTCCAGTGCAGATAGTGGAGAAGAGTATCTTCCAAATCCCAAAGATGAAGGCACAGATAGTGACAGAAGCTCAGAGTTATCTTTGGAAAAGAAAGAATTGAACAAAACTACTAAGGGCAGCTTGAGGTCTCCCAGCAAGTGCAGCTCCAAATCAAGGCAGAGCAGCTTCAAGTCTACCAGCAAGACTGGCCCAAAATCATCAAGACAGAGCAGCTCCAGGTCTTCCTTTCAGAGCAGCTTACAGACATCCAAGCACAGCAAAGTGCAGTCGTCCAAGCAGAACAGGGTCATGTTTTCCAGTCAGAGTAGTTTTGCGTCTTCCAGTAAAAACAGCTTCAGTTCTTCTAGTTATAGTCAGTCTGAGCAGTCTGAGGCCAGTCAGAGCCAATTTGAGTCCAGTCACACCCAGTTCAGGTCCAGTGAGATCAACAGAGGCTTTGAAACCAGTCATGAGTCCTCTCAAAGTGTTGATGATGACAAAGGTGATGTAAATGAAGATGTGGTTCATACTAACAATGAAGTGAGTAGTTCAGTACCCCTTGAAGAAGTCTTTGTTGAACCTGTTTTGAAGAAAGTGGGTGGCACAAGATGTTATAACAAGAAACATCACTGCTTGTTTTGTGGGAAAGAAGTTCAGAAAATGTCAAGACATTTGCTGCGTAAACACAGTGATGATGTTGAAGTGGCCAAAGCATTTACCTTACCAAAAAAATCCAAAGAGAGGCGACTACAACTTGATCATATCCGAAATAAGGGGAACTATGAACATAACATGGAAGTTATAGAGAGCCAGAAAGGAAAACTCATCCCATCAAAGCAACCAACGGAAAAAACAGAAGGAGCCGATTTCTTGCATTGTGTACACTGCTATGGTTTGTTTAAAAGAAAGGCATTGTGGCGACATTTTAAGGTCTGCAAATTCCAACCTGAAACATCAAAACCTGGACGAAAAAGAGTCCAAGCTTTATGTGCATTCGCTGAACCTACTCCAACAAGATTTCCCAGGGGATATTGGATGCTTCTAAAAGGGATGAATCAAGATAAAATTGCAATGGCTGTTAAGCAAGATCATTTCATTCTTGAGTTTGGTTACAGACTCTTCAAGAAGAATGGTAAAGTAAAGAGCCAACACCAGTATATTCGACAAAGACTGAGAGAGCTTGGCAGACTGGCACTGGAAGCCAAAAAAAGTGCACCAACCAAGACTATTAAAGAACTCATTAAACCTGAAATGTATGATAATTTAGTCACTGCTGCAAAATGCATCGCCGGATTTAGTGATGACACTGGAGATTATCGGTGTGCATCTCTTGCTCGGAAACTTGGCCACACCTTGCATGGCTTTGCCATGTTTGTTAAATCTCAAGGATTGAAGATGAAGGAAGAAATGACTGTCAAAAATGCTGAGGAATTCATACAGCTATACCAAGATAGCTGGAAATATGACATAGGAAGCCAAGCCCTAACCCAGCTCAACCAGGCCAAATGGAATGCACCTCAACTGCTACCGCTAACACAAGATGTTCAAACCCTTCATTTTGACTTGTCTGAGAAACAGCAAAAATCTTTGAATGCCCTAAAAGAAGAGACTTCGTCCTCAAACTGGAAAGACCTTGCTAAAGTGACACTGGCACAATTGATCATTTTTAACCGCCGGAGAGAAGGAGAGGTGTCAAGGACACTGCTATCTGCTTATTTATTGAAAGATGTATCTGAAACACAGGAAGATGTTAACTTGGCTCTTACACCACTTGAACAGAAGCTCTGCAAACATTTTTCCAGGATGACCATAGTTGGAAAGAGAGGAAGAAAAGTTCCTCTTCTGCTCACCCCCGATCATGAGGGAATCACTTGATCTACTGGTTGAAAAGCGAGAGGAGTGTGGGGTGCTGAAAGAAAATGTGTTTTTATTTGCATTGCCTCAATCTGAAAACAGCCTCAGGGGTTACAACTGCCTCAAAGAGTTAGTGGAAGATTGTGATGGTATCAACAATCCCACAGCCTTAACCTCAACGAAACTCAGGAAACACATAGCAACCATGTCAACTGTCCTGAATTTACAAAATACCGAACTTGACCAGTTAGCAGATTTCCTTGGGCACAACATTGATGTCCACAGAAAGCACTACAGACTCCCAGAAGGCACTCTTCAAATAGCCAAAATTAGTAAAATTCTTCTGGCATTGGAACAAGGACGGCTAGGAGAATACAAAGGAAAAAATCTGGATGAAATTCATATTGATGTTAATGGTATTACACTTTACTGGATTTGAATGCAACAAAAATTATAATGTTCTATACCAGTTAGAGGTTGATTGCAACAGTTATACATTTTATACCAATTTGATAATACCAGTTTGATTCATATTGTACCAATTACCTTTTTAGAGACCGTTGACTCACAAGATTGTCCCCAAGAGAACAGTGAAGGTATGTGTCAGCGATTGATTGATTGGTTTGGTTGTTGGTTGAATTATCTAATAATGACCACTGCATGCATTCTGTCTCATCCCCATGGTTACTAATGAACATCTTTTTCGAGTACACTAAGGAACAAGTGCTATGTAGTTATATACACATATGTGCATCTGCAGGTATGCTGGAAGGACAGGAGATGTCAGAAGATGCAGCTTTTTTGTCAGAAGGTACCACCATGCTAAATGGCAGTAAGATGAGTTACAATTATGAGGACAGTTAGGCATGGAACTTTTCAGAGCGTGCAATGCATGCTTTGGTACATTTGACTTGTTTGGTATTTGTGGGATAGTGGTGCATCGGTTTCCCCATGAAACCGTGAGAACAACTTTACACTGTTGGTAGAAGTGTAGTATACATAAAGTATTGCAGTACATGTGTTTTTTCATATTTTAAGTCAATATGTCTGTCTGATTCATTTGTGCCATCTGTTATTTGTACCAAACTATCAGAAGTACAGGGATCAGAGGATGAGACGACATCGTCCCTGCTAGAAGGTACCGCCTCTGTGAACTCCAAAAAGAGACTGGCAAGAAAGAGAGGTAAAATTAGAAGACTAAAGCAGATTAATGTTTGGTATGCCCCATCCATTTTAAGAAGACATGCAATATACTACATTTTAATACCTTAAATCTAAACATCTGAGTGCATCTGAATTAGTGCCAAAGTAACAAGAAAAACATGGAAATTATTCTAATCCAGTCAACATTTGTAATGTTTCCTTTATATTTCCTTCATATTTTACGTTAACAATTCTGTGTCATGTATTTGTGTACATTTATGTGTTTAACTATTATGTGTATTCAACTACAGGTATATCAGAAGATGAAGCCACATCCCTCTTAGAAGGCACAAAGAAAAGCAAGCCTTCAAGAAAGAAAGGTGAGTTTACATTGAATTATGTAAATCTGACCTCATATGATTTATTGAAGAATTTTATGATGTGATCAATCCTAGTGTTGCTTTTACCATTAAGACTAAGGGCCCTAGTTAGACGGTCTAAAACGCAGACGTCAAGGCACAAAGTCAAAGTACCTTGTGGGTGGTTCTACGGCGCTGTTGCTATTATGACGATGAGATAAATGAGCTTTGCACCCGGCGCAAATCTAAAATGGGTTGGGCTGAAACCTGTAGGTGTGTTTTGGGCGTAACGTGCAATAAACCAACGAGAGTTCCACCTGCCATCCCCTTTAAGACCCAGGTCATTTGACTTGGCGAGTTGATATTTTGACAGCGCGTTTGCAGTCTCCGATGAGACAGATGCATGACCACATGAATTTCAAACTTCAAATGGCTCAGTTTATGGCCAAATAATAGGCATAATTCACACATGGAATAGCGTTTTCTTCTCCAACTTCAGAAACACTGATTCGTCATGTAAATTGCGGCAAAGACAACTTAACACATACATGATATGCGGATGCGGTCCTCGATGGCCGCAACTGTGGGTCTAATGATATGCGCCAATACATTAACAAACATCGTTTGTTACCAGTATACATGATCGTTATCGACTTGTGTTCATAATATGCATGTGTCCCCCCGTTAATATACATCGCCATGGACTGTATTATGCGTTACGTGTTTAGTTTGCGTGTGTTTAAACAGATGGGTGTGCACACACACGCACGCCAAGCATCACCTGCATTCATTCATTCCTTTAAACACTCACTCGTGGTAAAACTATGTTTTCTCACGATCAAATACTCATCAATCCTAAAAGTAATGGGCTTGTACACGATGTCTGTGTCAAGAACATATGTGTTTGATGTACGGTGTTTGCAGATGCATTGATTTAAAAGTACAACTTACCGCTGTATCAGCTGTTCTTTCCCAAATCATTTAACCAACCATTTACCCTAAAGCAAGATTCTGTTTTGGAAGCCTGGAATATACTTTGCTCAAATGTATTATTATTATTATTATTATTATTATTATTATTATTATTTTAACGCATGCCATAGCCTACTATAGGCTACTTCATTCATGTTCATTCATGCAGCCCTATTGAAACACAATCCACATGCTATTTCTATGCAGTTTCACACATGAATAATCTTTGATATCATAATATTTAAATCAGGTTAATAGTTTGCATGTTTGTGCTGTGTATAGCCTACGTGTGTGTAAGCGTATTATGTTGTAGTTCCGACCTGCCATGGCACGTCAAAATAGCAACAACAACTGCGCTATCCGCTATAGACCAGGTATTTTTAGGTCACTAAAATAGCACCAAGTATCATTTGCGCCGGAACACGCCCCTGCTTTTCGCCGACACGCCTCTCCAGGCGCAAGTGTAGTGGCGCCTGGTTGCTGCGGGGGAAAATCAGCTTTGCGCCGGGTGCAAGATAGGGCCCTAAGTTTTAAAACCACTAACATCTTCTACTTTGCCAACTTAGGTAAAAAACCTGCCATCAGAAGACCATGGACGCCAGAGGAGTGTGCAGCAATTAAGAGGCAATTGAGGAGGTTTTTAATAATGAACATTACACCGGGTAAGGCAGATTGTGAAAAATGCCTTTCCGCAGAACCCGAGGCACTCAAAAACCGAGACTGGAAAGCTGTAAAATACTTTGTGAAAAACAGGAGTTATGAACTGAGAAAGAAATAGATATAATCTCTTGGATTGTTGGATTGATGCATAAGTTTTAAGTTTTATTCCCATGCAAAATGGTTACAGTTAACAAACAGTTAACAAAGGTTCAACCTATGCCTGCCTTCGGCTTTCAAGCTATTGTTAAAAACTATTTTTTGATTTGATTTGATTAGATGTTCATATTCACATAAGAACTGAAACTACTGGTGGCATGACAGCCTTTTTTTGTCACTGTACCAAGTAATACTCTTGAATAAGAAAGTTGAATAAAAGTGAGTAAACTTAGATTTTTATATTCACATAAGAACTGAAACTACTGGTGGCATGACGGCCTTTTTTTGTCACTGTACCAAGTAATACTCTTGAATGAGAAAGTTGAATAAAAGTGAAAAATGTGAGTAAAGTGATTATTTAATTACTGATGTACAGCAAATAGAAATCGGACAAATGGGAGAGGGAGGTCGATGTTCAAGCTAGAAAGGCAAAGACAAAATCATGCCTTGCTAATGCCTAATCCTGCCCAGGAGGACAAACCAAATATTTCGTATTGTAAGAGGCACTTGTAGGCATGCTGTATAGGCTGTTTCCTTAAGCCTCTATGGTGGCTGGGGTGGGAATATCTGACCCCTGTGTTCAAGAAAGTGATACAAATCAAGAAGCGTGTAGGATTCAAACTCCAAAGGGGTTTATTGGGACAAAACTAAAATAAAAAACCTAAAGGTTATCTAGGAATAACAGAATAAAAGGTTGCAAAGATAACATGAATTCAGATTTAGCACTCCTTGGCATATGGTTGAAGACTTTCCCTTACCTCTCTAGCCACACACCCAAGGTAACATCACCTGCTGAAGTAGAGGTGTCACAGTCCAACCACTAAACAGAGGCATGCAGATCTTTCACTACAGAATAATCTTGACACTATACTGAAATACAGCAGCATTACATTGTAATCCAATAATTAGTTACTTTGGGCCCCATTATGTGGTAAGAATAAGAAATATCTGTGTGTTTGACAGTGGACCTTACAAGGTAGCAAAGTTAAAAACGGGGCCCCAATATGATGGCAAAAATCTTTTTCTTAAAAAGTTTACAATTTTGCTTAATTGAAGTGATAGTTGTGATCAGGATTTTTTGCTTATATTGCCTGATTTTTTGTGTAGCTGTAGAAGCACTGGAAAGGGTGGACCCCATAATGGTGGTAGTGTTAGGTGGACCCCGAATAGTAGGAAATGTGAGTATGTGTGTGTGTGTGTGTGTGTGTGTGTGTGTGTGTGTGTGTGTGTGTGTGAATGATAAAGTTATTTTTCAATAGACATTTTTTGTTTTTGTGTGAAAAAAGGGTGGGTGGTGGCAGTGGGGCTCATTGGGTGCTCAGCACCCCTAAAGCTCTGACCCTACAATCGCCCCTGACCCTTGGTATGGAGCCGTGTCCCTGTTGTACCACCTGGGGGGTCCTTACTGTATAACCCGCTGGTCTGACCTGTGTCTTGACGACCCACCTGGTTCCTCCGATAGGGACCAGAACGGGGGGTCTTGTACGTCAACGTATGCAGCTGGACCCGCGTCCCGGCGGCCCGGGACCCCGGCAGTCCGGTCCCGGTGTGCGGAGGACGACTAGGGACACACACGGACCAGGACGGAGGAGGTACCCCCAGCTTGACACACAAACACACACACACACACAACACACACACAACACCTCCACAACTATGTTGGGTTTTGGTCCCGACCAGGTGGCTACACGGTGCTGGACGTGGCCTTCAGCCCCTCGGAGCTACAGCGGGACCGAGGGGGGGAGCTGGACCCCCAGGTCTGCCTGCTGGCCCTGGACTTCGCCCAGCGGCAACACGGGCTGAAGTTATCCGAGCGGTACCACCGGGTCACCGGCGGCCCCAAGGGCAGCCTGGAGGACGTGTACCGACGCCTCGGGTTCCGACCGCAGCCCGGCGGGCCGACCACCAGACCGGACCCAGGTGGGACTATAGCCTGGACCTCATCTGTTTAACCTTGCTTTGGTGGGGGGTGGGGATAGGGACAGGGTTTCCTACTGGGGTTTCCTATTAGGGTTTGTTTTTTGATTCTAGGGTTTGGTTTTAGGGTTTCCTATTGGGGTTTCCTATTAGGGTTTGGTTTTTGATTCTAGGGTTTGGTTTTAGGGTTTCCTATTGGGGTTTCCTATTAGGGTTTGGTTTTTGATTCTAGGGTTTGGTTTAGGGTTTCCTATTGGGGTTTACTATAGGGTTTGGTTTTTGATTCTGGGGGTTGGTTTTAGGGTTTCCTATTGGGGTTTACTATTTTGGTTAGGGTTTCCTATTGGGGTTTACTATTAGGGTTTGGTTTTAGGGTTTCCTATTGGGGTTTTCTATTTTGGTTAGGGTTTCCTATTGGGGTTTCCTATTGGGGTTTGGTTTTGATTATAGGGTTTGGTTTTAGGGTTTCCTATTGGGGTTTACTATTTTGGTTAGGGTTTCCTATTGGGGTTTACTATTTTGGTTAGGGTTTGGGGTTTCCTATTCGGGTTTGGTTTTTGATTCTAGGGTTTGGTTTTAGGGTTAGGGTTAGGGGTTAGGGTTAGGGTTTGGTTTCGTCCAGGCCGTGGAACAGTGGACCAGCTCTACACCCTCTGCAGGATCCTTGAGGGTGCATGGGAGTTTGCCCAACCAGTCCACATGTGCTTTGTGGACTTGAAGAAGGCATTCAACCGTGTCCGTCGGGGAGTCCTGTGGGGGGTTCTCCGGGAGTATGGGGTATCGGATACGGGCTGTCCGTGCCCTGTATGACCAGTGTCAGAGCTTGGTCCGCATTGCCGGTAATAAGTCGGACTTGTTTCCAGTGAGGGTTGGACTCCGCCAGGGCTGCCCTTTGTCCTCTCAATTTCCTATTGGGGTTTACTATTTTGGTTAGGGTTTCCTATTTGGGTTTTCTATTGGGGTTTGGTTTTTGATTCTAGGGTTTGATTTTAGGGTTTCCTATTGGGGTTTGGTGCTAGGGTTAGGGTTTCATATTAGGGCTGGGGGTTCATATTATAGTTAGGGTTTGAAATTGGGGTTAGAGTTTCATATTAGGGCTGGGGTTCAAATTATGGTAAGGGTTTCCGATTAGGGTTAGGGTTTCAAAGAAGGGTGAAGGTTTCATATTAGGGTTAGGTTTTTTTTCTCAATTTTTTGTTCTCCATCTTTTTTGCCCTCTTTTTTTACATCTTTTTTTTTGTTCTCCATTTTTATTCGCTTTTTTCTCAATTTATTGTTCTCTCCATCTTTTTTGCACTCTTTTTTCTCATTTTTTTCGTTCTCCATCTTTTAAAAAGATTTTTTTTAAATTCTATTACTATTTTTTCTTGTTTTTTTGTCCTCTCCATTTTATGTGCCCTCTTTTTTCTCGATTTTGTCATTCTCTCCATCTTTTTTTCTTTTTTCTAGATTTGTTGTCCTTTCTTGCCCTCTTTTTTCTCGATTTTATGTTCTCTTCATCTTTTTTTCTCACTTTTTTCTAGATTGTTTATTCTTTCCATCTTTTTTTTTCTTTGTTCTCGATTTTGTCTCATTTATTGCCCTATTTTTTCTACATTTTTTGTTCTCTCCACCTTTTTTGCCCTCCTTTTTCTCAATTTTTTATTCTATCCATCTTTTTTTCTCAATTTTTTTGTCCTTTCTTGCCCTCTTTTTCTTGTTGTTTTGTCCTCCATCTTATTTGCCCTCTTTTTTCTCGATTTTGTAATTTTATCCATCTTTTTTTTCACTTTTTTTCTCAATTTTTTGTTCTCCATCTTTATTCTCATTTTTTGTGTCCTTTCTTGCCCTCTTTTTTTCTTGTTTTTTTGTCCTCTCCATCTTTTTGCCCTCCCCTTTTCTCGATTTTTTTGTCCTCTCCATCTTTTTCCCCTCGTTTTTCTCAATGTTTTATTCTATCCATCTTTTTTTTCTCGATTTTTTTTTGTCCTTTCTTGCCCTCTTTTTTCTCGATATTTTTTTGTCCTTTCTTGCCCTCTTTTTCTTGTTTTTTGTCCTCTATCTTATTTGCCCTCTTTTTTTTCTCGATTTTTTTGTCCTTTCTTGGCTTCTTTTTTTCTTGTTGTTTTTTGTCCTCTCCATCTTATTTGCCCTCTTTTTTTCTCGATTTTGTCATTCTCCATCTTTTTCTTTTTTTCTCTCTCACTCATTCTCATTTTTTTGCCCTCTTTTTTCTACATTTTTTATTCTATCCATCTTTTTTTAATTTTAATTTTCTCGATTTGTTGTCCTTTGTCGTTCTCTCCATTTTTTTCTCACTCTTTTTTCTCCATTTTTTATTCTCTCCATCTTTTTGCCCTCTTTTTTCTCCATTTTTTATTCTATCCATCACCATTTTTTGTCCTTTCTTGTCCTCTTTTTCTTGTTTTTTTGTCCTCTCCATCTTTTTGCCCTCCCCTTTTCTCGATTTTATGTTCTCTATTTTTTTTTTCTCTCACTCTTTTTTCGCAATTTTTTGTTCTCCGACTTTTTTGTCCTCTTTTTGCTAATTTTTTTTATTCTATCCATCTTTTGTTTTCTTTTTTTTTCAATTTATTTTCCTTTCTTGCCCTCTTTTTTCTTGTTTTTTTGTCCTCCATCTTATTTGCCCTCTTTTTTCTCGTTTTTTTATTCTATCCATCATTTGTTGTCCATTTGTTGTCCTTTGTCATTCTCTCCATTTTTTTTTCTCACTCTTTTTTCTCACTTTTTTGTTCTCTCCATCTTTTTTGCCCTCTTTTCTCAATTTTTTATTCTATCCATCTTTTTTTCTCAAATTTTAGTCCTTTCTTGACCTCTTTTTTCTTGTTTTTTTGCCCTCCCCTTTTCTCGATTTTATGTTCTCTTTTTTTTTTTTTTTTCTCTCAATTTTTTATTCTATCCATCTGTTTTTTTCTTTTTTCTCATTTTTTTTGTCCTTTCTTGCTCTTTTTTCTTGGTTTTTTGTCCTTGCCATCTTTTTTGCCCTCCCTTTTTCTCGATTTTATGTTCTCTCTTTTTTGTCTCGTTCTTTTTTCTCTCTTACTCTTTTCTCTATTCTTATTTTTTGTTCTCTCCATCTTTTTTTTGGCCCCTTGAACCTTATGCCTGAGTATTATCTCAGCATGTCTGTTTTTTTTCGCAAAAGAAACAAACGCAGTGTGTTGTAGTATATTTTATAATCTCATATAATCTATTATATCACGTTATATGTTATCTTAATGGTAAACCACTATCAGATCAACGGTTGAGACTAACACTCCATCACTTGTTCTTATGTGACAGTATCTTCCCCAGCCTCCCTCCTTCAACATATCTCCTCTCTACGTATGGAGGACACAGAGGAAGACCAGTCCACTGAGATCGTGATTGGGCCAAAACCAGCAGGAGCAGCAGCAGGAGCAGATGAGCGAGAGGAGAATAAGAATAAGAAGGCTCTAATCCAGGTGATCTCCAGCACGTTTGCAGCCCAGCAGCCCCAGGTACCCCAGTATCAGCTGGCAGTGATTCCAGGTGCCGAGGGCAGGTCTCGCGGCGCAGTGGAGTTAACCGTCGAGCTGCCCAGGGTGGTCTCCATGTCCCAGTGTCAGCTCAGTGTCTCCCAGGTCAGTGATGATTCAATCGTGTCCATTTTTATAATATTTTTTTCAGATTTATTTAGGCAGGGAGACCTGTCAGAGACCAATGTCTCCTTTACAGCAGGGCCCTTCATTATAAAACACTATTTACAGTGACGTGTAGTTACAACAAACAGTAGACATTAAAAACACATTCGATTAAATGAATAGAATGAAAAAAACAATAAATTGCCAATACATTTGTGGTCGCAGCAGCAGCCCTGGTTAGCCAGCGGTGATAATCCCTGACAATGCGGTTGCACCTTTTTGTGTATGCTGCAGGAGGATGTCTTACTGGAGGTGGACGACCTCTACCATCTCTTAGTGGACCTGCCAGAGATGGTCGATGAAGACAGCGCGTTTGCTACCTTTAACAAGAAGGAACGGAGGTTGACTCTGAGGGTAGATGTTCTCTGAGACATCGGATGGTGAGAGGAAACTATCTTAAAGAGAATCTGGCTGTGTGGATCAGCCCACATAGCCACACCTACGGTAGGAAGAGATATGTTGCCACCCCCCACCCCTCCCCGGGAAATGAGGTGATGAATCTTTTGGCGAGAAGTGTCTGGAGACACTTTGAAGTAAATTACATGCCATCATTACAGAAAACGATCCATGCAACAGTTAATCTTTATTAAAAGACTCAAATGAATAAAAGAACAACAATATCAAGGTTTGGCAATTGACTCACATTGAAAAAAAAGCATACAAACGACACCAAAAACAACCTGTCTTTATTCTACGGTTCAGATACTAAGCACCAGTTACAGCTTTAAAACACTGAATGATACTGTTAACCCACCACTGTCATTCTTTACGTTCGTCCGAGTCTTACATTGCACCGCTTCCTTGATAGGTCATGCGAACACACAATACATGCACACACATACAAGCTGCGGTAAAAGTGCCTAATATGTGTTCAATATAATAAAGTGATATCAACATTTTAAGTTAAATTCTCCACATGAAACAATCCCTTTTTTCGTATGTCTCACCGTAGCAATGTTTTTTTTTGTTTACATCCATTGGTCCCGGGGGTTGGTTTGCTTTTGTACAAATGGCCACTAGTTATGGCACCACAGGATCGTCCAATGGGATTCCCAGTGAGGTTGGCGGTGGCTCTAGTAGTAGTTGAGGTTTGTAATGGCGATGGCAGTGGTGTGTTTAGCTGGCTCTAGCGCCGGTCCCCATGGTCCTCCTCCACCCACGCCACGATCTTCCCCTCCCAGCCAGGCACCACTGCTCCATCGTGAAACACCTGGAGAGACCCCCAGCAGACATCGTTACACGTCAACCACACACACACACACACACACACAAAAGGACCCAAAGGGGCCACAAAAAATCAATATACAGTGTGCAGTGTGGGATGCTCTCTCGCATAATGGAAGGCTTTCAATATTCTAGGTTGTGGTTCTGCTATAACCAAAGTCTGCAAGGAGAAGTAAAATAAACAACCTGAAAAGTGAAAAAAGCACTTGACTTAAGGACAAGACCTCAATTACAGTGTTTTTTTTTAGCCATGACAAGTGGGATAAAAAAACACAATGCAAGAATTTTTCAGCAAAACCCGTTAATGGTTCTGGGCTTAAAAGCACAATTGAAAGGTTTGTAGCATAGCTTTATATGGATTTGGCAGCTATTTGTTGGAATTGCTCTCCGGTTGAGTTTAAGTTGTGAATGTGAGAGGGAGGGTAAGGGTAATAATTGTATCTCTCCCACGCCTACCTCCTCTTTCACTGTGCCAAACTCTGGGTCAAGGGCTTTGAAGTGGTATCGGTAGCTGCCATGGCGATCCACAGCTGCCTTAAAGTCCCGCAGTGTGACCTCTCCCAATCTGAAGGAGAGAGACACACAGTCACCCGCATGGAAGGCTGAACACTCACACGCACGGACATGCAGGAGCAGAGAGTCACCATGCAAATATACATGCAAAAGCCAGCTCAGGCAGGAGGGTATTTCCTCAACGTTTGCCGTGTTCATAGTTTTCTTGCCGTCCGTAAAGAGAAGCTATGATAACGCATGCATGCATTCCAGTTGCAATGTGAATTAGCAGCAAACTCAGAAATAACTCACTTAGCGTTAACTCAGAAATAAATTGGTATCAACTCAATATGAACTCAGTATTAACTCAGTATTTACTGAGTATGAACGATTGTTTACCTCTTGGGGATGTTGATTAGAAACGGGGTGAGCGAGCGGTCGGTGAAGTAGAGCACTTTAGTACAGACAACCGAGTTCAACCCTGGGCTACTGTGAGAGTGTGCTATTTCTGAAAACAAACACACATACGTGTAACAATGAGATCGAAAAGAGGTATGCTACAGATAAAATAAGAAAAACGAGGTTCAGTATCGATACAGGTTTATGTGTAGGCGTCTTTTCCATCTCTCTAGTATATATATTTTTATCTCACTTGATGGTGGCCAGGAGTCTCGGTCTGTGGAATTGGCTCTCCGTCCTGGTGATCGATATTCCTCCTATAAAAGGCAGAGAATATATAAACCCTTCAAGACTACCAAGTTCACAGACAACGGTTGATATAGAACAGAGAAATACTATTATTCTTTTATCAGGTTTAGCAATGTATGATTTGAAATGATGATATTCTGAAATTGTTTATTCTACATAACATGTATATGCGTGTTGGTAATTGTGTATTTTTTTCCACTGTCTTAATACAGACCATTAACTGCAATACAATTCCTATTACTAAGTGTGTTCTCTGTGTGTATGCGTTTGTGTGTGTGTTCATGTGCGTTTATGTGTGTGTGTGTGTGTGTGTGTGTGTGTGTCAGTGCATGCGTGCACGTATGTTTGTGTGTGTGTGTGTGTTCATGTGCGTTTATATGTGTGTGTGTTTGTTAATGTGCGTCTGTGTGTTTGTGTCAGTGCATGCGTGCACATATGTTTGTGTGTGTGTGTGTGCGCACATTCATATATGCGCGTGTGTGTGTTTACCCCTCTGTCCTGCCTCCGCTGGCTGTCCAGCGAGTGCAGGCGGTCCATGAGGCTGGCCACGCCCTGCTCCAGCGTGTCCAGAGTGTGATGCAGCGGGTCGTGACCCGAGAAGTTGTCCCTCAGACTGCGCAGGGCTTCCCTGACCAGCTGCAGCTCCTCCCCCTCAACACCACAGCAGGTGACACGGAGGACAATTCAATGAAACCAGGAAGTCATGAAATCAAATCAAGCTTTAATGAGAGGATGTGCATTAGAGGTGGGTTAGGGTCATTCCCACATTCTGAATCAGACAATATCTCGCCCTGAAATATGTCGTGATGACAGTCGCTGCCGTCCAGGAGTTACTTTATCTGACCCCAGCAAATTGCTTTTTTTAATCTTTTAATTTGTATAATGTAAATGCTCTCCGGTTGAACAAATGAACAAGTTAACGCAAGTGTTTCACTTTAATTCCAAGCGGTAAAATATATTAGTATATAAAACCACTCGGCGTACTACTGTACACCCAACATTATCAATTCTCTTCCACACGAAAAACAAAACACAAAACATACCGGTGCAGTGTGCTGGAACAACGGCGGAGACGTTGGCGCCACTGAGTGGTTGTAACCGTTGTTTTCATTCCTAAAAGACTGTGGGAAGAAGGGAGCAGACGCGGGTTAATGAGCACATGCGGGGGGGGGGGGGGGGGACAGTGACGACACAGCATCTGGCAGTTACGCGCTACTTCCTGCGCTCGTACCCATGCACGGCCAACGTCATGTGACTTGATGTGCTGAGAGTCCTCCAGCTTCTGCTGCTGCTGATGCAGCAGACGCTCCTTCTTCCCGAGTTGCTGCTGTTATGAAGACGGGACAAATTAGATACGGCTCTGTGACGTGAAAACGCGTATGCAAAATACCACATTGGTTCATGATTTTCTTTTTTTAATACATAATAAAAAGTTACCTCATATTCACTCATTAATTTGTCCCGTTCACTCAGCTTACGTTTGAGCTCGGTCTAAACCAAATGAAAAGGAAAAAAGAAAAAAACAAGTGTGACATTACCTCTGTGTGTACTCCAAGTGTGAATCATAGGTGAGAGAAGTGGGGGAAGACACCGACAAATGATCCATCCCTGTGTGTGTGTGTGTGTGTGTGTGTGTGCGTGTGCGTGTGTGCGAGAAGGAAATTATGTCTCGACTCACATTTTCCCCTTCCAGCTCCTCCCTAGTCATGTTACACCTCAGCAGCTCCTGCTTTAAGTGGAGCACCGCATCCTCCTGCACCGCCATGCGCTGCTGCAGAGCATCCTAATGAGAGAGAGAGGGAGAGAGAGAGAGACATAGAGAGAGAGCTGGAGATGAAAGAATACTCCAGAGGGGCGCTGCATACAGAGGCACCACACCTGTCTACCACACAAAGAACAGTAGCATACAGAAGTACAAAGAACGCAACGTACAGCAACCACACACACACACATGATCCGACCTGAAATGTCGTATGTTTGTATAAAGCACCACAAGAGTAGGAACATCTTGGATCATGGCCGGGTATCCTTCAACAAAAAACAAACAAACAAACAACCAAAAGCTAGTTTATTACAGCGTGACATAAGTGTTTACCTTGATGGCCTGTATGTGGCGGGCCTCTTGCTTGTGTCTCAGGAGCTCCCTCTAAGCACCACAGAAGAAGAACAACAACACAACAAGCCCTCACTCACCATTACATGTTGTATACTTGTCCACCCGCAGACTTAACCATTGGCATATTCGTGTTTATAAGGCTATTTTAGGTCTGCTTCCATCTTATCTATGGATCTACATCCTTCAAAAAGCATGAGATGTTATTGGCTGTGTTCTGAATCGCACTAGTCATACTAAGTATGACATCAAATTGATGTCACATAAAAACAGTCAGATTACAACAGCTTTCAGCCTGCTTCAAATCTCCACTATCGCTGCCGGTTGGTCCAAAATGCATTCTGGGATACTTGGCTGTATACTTCAGTGTGAACGGTCTGCTGGTAATGGCATACTTGGCATAATCGTTCATTAAGTAGGCAGTATGCAGTACATACTCCCCGGACTTGTTATTACTATCTGTCCCTAAAGCCTGCACTGAATTGGGGAAAAGGGCGTTTAGGTATGCTGCCCCCTCTGCTTGGAATCGGTTGCAAAATGAAACTGGTCTCACTGGACGCATACAAAGTCATTTGAAATGACTTGGAGGCAGGGAAATCTGGCTGTAGATGTTTTGACTGATCCATACTGCCCCTGGTTGAGCCCTGATGTTGATGACTTTTGAAGGAAACTTGATGAATACTTTTTTATTTTTATGATTCTGTCATTTATACTTTTATTTTCATGGAAAGTCTTATATTGTCTGCAACCCTGTAAATGTGCTGCTGCCTGTCTTGGCCAGGACGCTCTTGTAAAATACATTTTTAATCTCAATGAGACTTTTTTCTGGTTAAATGAAGGAGAGAAAAAACACAACTGAGGAAATAAAGACAAACTGAGTGCAAGGATTTCATCATCAGCACTGCGGAGACACCTATTGCTCATTCAAGGGGCTTTTTCTATACATTCATCATATTCACTGACGGTACCTTCAGATCTAGAGTCTCCTCTGTGCTTTGGTCCAGACGACTGCGGATTACAACCTTCAAAGACAGAGAGGGAAGGGGGGGTGAGGGGCAGCATGATGAGTGGTGAATCGAGGCCGAAACGCACCATAAGAGCATCGGTGATAACGGTGCACAAAGTGGTGTCATGTGAGCGGTTTCATTGGGGTTTTTTAAAAGGCAGGAAGTAGGAAACTGTACCAGTTGCTGTTCGGTGTTCGCTCGACTGTCCCCGAAGCTCAAAGACCCACTCTGGTCTTCTTCAGGGAGAGAACCATGGAGCAGCAACGCCTGGACACACACACACACACACACACAGACGAAAATGTTCTAAAACTTATATAATTTAAAACAACGTAATAACTCAAACAGTGACACTGTTCTACGCATACATTATGTGCAGAACACAATGTATATAGATTCAAGATCTATATCTCGGCAGAGCGGCTACATCTCGGGCAGAATGGGACCGAAAGCCCGTTTCGAAAATGTCTGCACGGTTGCAAAATTTCCCTGGAGCTATTATTATTACTATTATGTAACTATTATGTAAGCTTGCGTTCGGGCATCGACTCGATCGAGCCGCACCGTCCGCCGTTTGTGTGCGATCATTGCGGATATCATAAAAATAGATTACAAACGCGAGATACTACAATCGACTGGAGTCTCGCCAGGGCCTCTCCCCCGAGGCGACGCGGCGCCCTCGGTACCTGCAGGCGAAACACCATCCTCCTGGCCTCCTGCATCTCCTTCTCCAGCTGCTCCTGGTGGGAGTCCAGCTGCTCCTCCCAGGACCGCTCCTCCTCGGGTCCATCCTGCCCCAGCGTGGGACACAGCCCGCAGAAAACCACCTCTCCTACGACCCAGCGAAGTTGCAAAAAAAACACAGGAGAGGAAAGCGAAAATTCAGAAGGAGACACGCTCGGGAAAAAGAGTTTTACAACAGTTTGTATTTTGCGAAGCGTTAAGATATAGCTTCTCGCTTCGCATCAAGAGCAGATGTGCCACCAACCGGCGTCGCATTTCTTCTCCGTCGGCTCCGATTTGCGCTCCCTGGGCTCCGCCGGCTCGGTGGATTGAGGCTTGACACATTCTTCTGGTGGGCTGTCAGCGGAGGCGAACTGGGCCTCTACATACTCTTCTTTAGGGGAGTGTGCCGGGCTGGCGGAGCTCAGACTGGCACCGGCGGAGGGAGGGAAGACAAGGAACAAGGCTTACTATGCCGAAAACAAGGGTTGAACTTCAACTTCAAGACTGCCACTTGACATGTTTGACACTGTAAATAATATACAGGAACATTAAGTGACTTAACAGGAACACGTGTAACTTTACAGGAACAAGAGAAATGAGAGTGTAACATTACACAAACAAGAATAAGATTGCAGATTGACAAATTTGAAACTAGCTTTAAAGTAACAAGAGTTGAAAACTGTAACTTTGCATTAACAAGCATTGAAAAAGTTCAGGGCAGTAACTGTACAGGAACAAGAGTTGAACCAGTTCAACATCGTAACTTGAAATGTTTGAGAGTGTAACGTTACACGACATTCGAGAGTTGAATAAGTTCAACATTGTAGCTTGATATGTCGAAGATTTACTTGACAGGAACAGCAGTTGAACCAGTTCAAGACACGTTGGAAACTGTAGCTTTTGGTTCGCTTAATAAACAGAATAAACAATACTATGAACTCCATGTGGAACGGATATTTAACTATTTATATTCAATGTGTTTAACTTTGAACCAAATGAGTAGATACAACATTTCAGTCATTAATTAATTCATGCAGTCTGTAAGCAATGTCAATATGAAGTGATAACACTTTTGAAAATATAACATAAAAGCTGGGTTCTGTCAGGAAATGATTTGCATATTTCTCCCAGGGCCATTTTTTTTCTAAATAGTTTCATATTATCTGGCTTCCTCTCAGCTCGGCTTACGCTGAGTGTGATGACTGTGTTCATGTTGTGATCTCTCTGCTCAACAACACATTTTCCCAGCAGCCTGTGGCCCGCTGGTCTCCTGTCGCGGTCACTTTGCTGCATTTTAGAGCAGAACTGTTTGTGACCTACGACCTCTAGCAATACACATGGCTCTGTATGGCAGAGCCACTGCTCCTCTTTCCGCTCTTAGCTTGTTTGTCTCTTGTGGGAAAACATTCCTGCATACTGTCAACCGGGGGGGGGGGGGGGGTCAGACCTATGTTTCATGCCAAGCAGGAAGTGGGAACCATACCCCACAGGCATCCGCGCATGTACGCAACACACACACACACACACACACAAGAAAAAGAAACTGCAGACTCTGCAAGATTGCAGAGGAATATTGCGACATTTCTTCTACATTTCTCCCTCTTTTGAAAAATACATTTTGAGCTGACTTTTGTCCCGCAATTCTGTAACAACGTGTGGACTGTGTGTGGTTGATAGCGGGTTTACAGCCTCACCTGGTCCCAGTCAGACTGATTAGACTGATTGGCTGGGTGGGGCTGCACACCTGTGGTGCAGAGCAATCATGGCACCCAGGATAAACCAGCTATCACCACACACACGAGAGGGAGAGAGCCTCTGTCATGGCAGCATGTACCATCTGCTCAGCGTATTACACCTTGCCATCTCCAATAAATGCATATTCAACGCAACCTGAACCTGAACCTGTGTCCTGCGTCGGAGGGCCCCAGAAAAAGCCACCGGTGTGGCGTGTGACCCGAGTCTACCGCTACGCTATGTCTCGGCCGGGACTAAAAACAAACAGCAAAAACAACAAAATGGCTTCAGAACTTGCAAGCCTTAATCTCAGCGGGTCACATGCTAGCTCTCCCTCCCCGAAAAAAAACCCTAAGTCCCATAAGTCCTGTGAAAAAAAAAAAACAGCAAAGCACGGACTGGTTCTGCTGGGATGACTCAAAGCCTTCCTCTGAAAGGAATGAGGGGAGCGAGTTAGTAATCTCACTAGTGCTCCTATCCCATTACAGAGATGGAAATCTGTCAACAGACATTGTTGGGGAGTAAACAGAATGCGTTTGACTTTGCTTCCTGCTGTGCGGAGCCAACAGTGGCAGCACAGAGACATAACCCATAGGAGATAAGCCAGCGCTTTAGCACCGGGATTTACAAGAGATGAGCTTCATTTCGGCAGATTAATGTCCTTTTTAGCAGGGGATTTCAGGCAGGTATTCACACACTGTACAGCATGCACACTGCTGCATTACAGTTTCTTAATTACAAATTAATTCAACATTGGAGGCCACATGAGCTCGACGCCAAAGACACCCAACACATTTGACCTTTTGAGCGTCTAATAAACCACTGCATGCTATAGGGCAATGATGGCTGCAATTGAATGTCATTTATTTATTATTTTATCTATTTTTTTAAATCTATTCTACAGCAAAGGCGTTGCATATCTATGAGATGTGATGAGGGATGGGAGAGGGATGGATGAGGGCCTCTCCCCTTACTCCACACTGTCGGTTGCCATGGCAATAACAAGTCAGGATGCTGACAGCGACCCACACCCACTTTACAACTGGTACCCAGACACACCCATCACACGCGTCACGTTTTTTTTGTGTGTGTGTGTGTGTGTGCAAAAAAAAGGGGACGTCTGCAGCATCATGACCTCACACCTAAAACGATGACAATGATGGAGAAAATTATAATTAAAAGAGTATTTTATCGGTACATCCTAGCAAGCCCTTTGTGATTACATAACGTTATAACGATGGAGGGACGTCTTGGGTTCAACATCCTTACCATTTCATCTGCTTGGCGCCCATGTTCGCTCCCAGTCTAGCCTCCCATGCAGCCCCGGGTCTGGGTCTCGGTCTGGGTCTCGGTCTGGGTCTGGGTCTGGGTGACGTCCCGGACCATAACCACCCCCAAGACCGGACCAACACCGGTCTCCGACCGACACGGCTAGCGTTCAAATGCTCTCCATACCGCGTATATATATACACACCTCTATATATGTATGTATATGTGTATATATATTAAAGAAAACCTCCACAGACTGGGACCGGGACCGGGACTGGACTCAGACCCCCGGTTCACTCCCCGGTTTGTGGCCGCAAACGGAGGAGGCTTTGCGCTCAGCGGCACCGCTGCTGGTGGTGCTGGTGGTGATGCTGGTACTGGTCCTGGTGATTCTGGTGGTCCTGGTCCTGGTGGTAGGCTACTGGTACTGGTACTAGTGGTCTGCCTGGTTCCTCATGGCAGCAGCAGCCTCCTTGTGGCTACTGGCTAGTGAGCTCACAAGCCCCCCATTCACCAACACAGTGTTATTGTTCCTGGATAACGACAAACGAGACGGCGCTCGCACATCTCCCGGTCCTCCCCCCCCCCCCCCCCCCCCCCTTTTTTTTCTCTCTCTCTCTCTCTCCTTTACTCCCCCATATACCCTCCTTCTCTCCCCCCTCCGGTCCCGGGGATCAGCGTTCAGTCCTCCGCGCGGCGAGTGCAGAGAAAGGCAGACATTGCTCTGTCTGAGAGAGAGTGTTTACCCTCCCCCCTCTCTCCCTCCCTCCCCTCCCTCTCCGTTACTCCTTTACTCCTCCCCCCTCCCCTCTCTCTCCCTCTCCCTCCCTCCCCCTCCCTCTCCTTTACTCCTCCCTTGCTCTCCCCCCCTCCCTCTCCTCCTTCCTCTCTCTCTCCCCCTCCCTTTCCTTTACTTCTCTCTCTCTCTCCCCCCCCTCCCTCTCCTCATTCCTCTCTCTCCCCCCTCCCGCTCATTTACTTCTCTCTCTCTCTCTCTCTCTCTCCCCCCCCCTCCCTCTCCTTTACTTCTCTCTCTCTCTCTCTCTCCCCCTCCATCTCCTCCTCTCTCTCACTCTCACTCTCACACTCACTCACTCACTCACTCACTCACTCTCTCTCTCTCTCTCTCTCTCTCTCTCTCTCTCTCTCTCTCTCTCTCTCTCTCTCTCACTCTCTCACTCTCTCTCACTCTCTCTCTCCCCCTCTCTCTCCCCCTCCCCAGTGGTCTCCCCTTTCACTGAGAGGAGGAGGTGGTGGAGGAGTGGGCTCTGCTTTGGCATGAGTGTGCGTGTGCGTGCGTGCGTGCGTGTGTGTGTGCGTGCGTGTGTGTGTGTGTGTGCATGTGTGTGTGTGTTATTATTGAAGTCCAAGACCAAGAGCACATTTATGCACAGTACAGACCTCTGAGACAGTGGTGAGAAAATGGCTGCCGCCGGTGAGGAGGCTGGGCGTGGTGCTGGGGTTTATTTTTGACTGAAACCAAAAGGGTTTGAGTAATGAGTGACAGTGCACAAGTTACAGCATGCAGATGGGTTAATGATATATCATCATTCACAAAGAGAAGAAAGTAAGCAATCACTCGCATGCCACAAGCAGATGTTGTATCACACAAAGTATGGGGTGGAAAGGTCACAGCGGCCGCACAAAGTTAATAAACACATCTTGGTGATTCCTTAGGATTACAGTATAAGTATATAACTATAGGCTTATATGTCGCTGGTGCACAATATGCACAACTATTTGGCCTAATGACGACCCCGGCTTAAAGTGGGTTAGTGAGTGTAGGCTACTGTTTGCGTTGTTGGACTTTGACAATGATTGCTACGCTCCTTATCTACAAGAATGTATTGAGGACAATGGATTCAGTCTCATAAGGAACATTAAGTTTCACTTGTGCCCCAAACAGCTGCACATAGTGTGGACTGGAGAGCCTGTCCTATAACTCAGACTGCAACGACACTAATGACATCTTAACGCATCTAATTAGACATTCTGCAATGTAGAAAATAAAATAAAATATGAATAAAATATAAATATTTTAGGCTGTCAATGCACTTCTGTTCAATATATAAAAAAGAAGTACAATGGGATGTAGAATGATATAATCAAAACATCTGAAATTAATCAAAACATTTGAAACAAATTGTCATGATTTGACGTGTGTTTTATAATAATAAAAATATAGGGATTCGAATAGTTTTCTGTAATGACATATACAGTATATATAGTTCAGTGATGCCCGCCTACGCGTACCCAAGTTAGGTGTGCCTTTGGGATTTTCTGATTGATTTTACTTTTTTCCAATCATTGCTGCTCGGCGTATCATAGCAACCATCTCTGTACACGTTTGTCACTATCTTATGTTTAGATCGGGAAATATTCACTGCGCCTTGAATTTCTGGCGAGGATTGCTGGTCCCGAAAAGATTGGGAAGCGCTGTCCCGCAGATAACTTGTAAATATTTGTCTGACGCTAAAATTATAACGGTATAGCCTAAAAGGAAAACATGTTCGAACTTCAAAGGACAACATTTCTAGTTTGGCGTCGATGTAGGGGTACTTGGGCTGTATACTGATGGGGCTGTGGGGGGGTACGTGAGGTTGAGAAACACTGACCTAATTTATTCCACATAGCATTTGGAGGTGTCTGTTAAGGTCCAGGGGGGTCAGGGTCCGGGTGTATAGGGTCTGATCGAGGGCTGGGGTTAGTGAACCCCAGGGCTAAGGGAGGCTCAGCCGCACGCCCTTTTGATTCCCACCTACTGTTTTATTAATTCAAATCCTGTATTCAGCGGGAGCCCCGGGGAGATGGAGAGACGTAGCGGTTAAGGAATAGGGCAAAAGATGAAGAAGAAAAGGAAGCAAGGAAATATAGCACTTTTTCTGTACTACTGTATGGATGGGATAGTCCAATGAGAATAATGTTTTGTTTATCTATCCTCATTAAAACACAGCGAATTCATGGACGATAAAGCAAAGTGGATCCTTCTCAGATAAATAAATGCTTGCCATTGTCTAGTGGGCTCAAGTAAATGCAAATATGGGCGAGGAAAAAAAAATAGTCACCGAAATGACATTTGGACATTTTACACCCATCATGGATGTAAAATAATCACTATTTGAGAGCCATGTTGAAGATACAGGCTTCGCATGGGCTTCCTTTAAGCCTCTGGGAGAGTCTCCCAGCCCACGCTGTTCCTAGGAGAATAAATAGACTAGGAACATCTGACTCTGAGTAAAATCACAAGTTTGCCAATGGAGGCTACTGTCAACATGTTAACTGTGAATTATAGCAATTTTGAGGTTGAGCTTATCTGACCAGGTGCAGATAATTGCAGACGTCTGGGCCCCCTCCAGGCCCCCTCCCCATCCAGGCCTCTGGAGGGGGAGGGGAGTTGTCAGATGGAGAACAGGACGTTGTGGACCTTTACGACGTGACTCAGGTGTATATGTGGGTCAGTGGGGTTGACGCGATAATCTTCTAGAAATCTTCCTTCCCAATTCGATTCGGCGCCGCGGTCCCCATACAGACGCGGGGAGGCCGCGTGTCGGAGTCTGGCCGGGATCTGGGGAAACGAAAATAAATAATCTGCCCGCCGCCGCCGCCGACCATCCGGAACCTCAATGTTAAAAACCTGCTTGGCTGCTAGGAAACCGTTTCTCCCACAACTCATTAACACACACCTAACCATCTGTCGAGCTTCAAGGTGCGGCGGGCCCTTTCTATGGGTATGACTCAGCCGCCTGCTACCCCGCAGAACATAGTTTACACAAATCAGTCCGCCGGTTTAATGGCGACGTTATTACGGGGCCAAGGTGAGGTCCCCGGGGCCCAGGTACCGCAGCACGAAGGCGTTGAATACCCCAAGCAATCATTCACTTAAAATCAAAACACCAACACACAAAAGGGCTTGGCAAATCAATCACACACAGTGTCAAGGACCGGATGATTATTACGGGGGGAAAGCATGTGGGAGGCATAAGCAAAGAACTCACAAAGAAAGGCGCAAGGAGTTAATTAACACAGGCGAACTGATTGACACTAATGAAAGGTGTACGGTAATCTGGGGTGACATCATGGGGACAAAACGAAAAACTACACTGGGCTGCTAGGGCAACCGTGGAGGCAGATCCTGTTGCTAAGTAACTTCAGGGCCTGCCTCCTTCGTTGCCCTTCAGCGCTGCGCGATCACGCGCGAGGTCATCGATGGGCCACCGACGGAAGCAAAGACGCGCCGCGTGTCGTGTCGTGTAGGCGTGCTCAGCAGTTCAGTAAGGCTAAATGCAATGTGTTTTCTGACATCAAACGTTGACCTTTAATTAGATTACTTTGTATTGTAATTGGCATTGCTAAGCACAGCATTAGGCCTCAAGAGCGATGTGCTTTTACAATCTGCGTTGTGAATAGGAGACCTCTGGGAAATAATAGCACAGCATGCATCGTGAAAAAACAAATGTGACGAAATCAAATGCATACTAACACTCATTTATTTAAATTGATGTTATACTTAGTATATGCATGAGGCACTTTATGTATAGCCTATTCAGCATATCATCACATAGGTTAATAAGGTGCTGCCTGAGGGACTGTCAGCACCATCCATACTAATCTGTCTACAGACAGCTAGTAGACAGATTAGTATAGATAAACTATTTGACACTATGCATATTGGTAATATCTGAGGCTTGATGGTCAACAATGACCAAATAAAGCAATTGTATTTCCACGCTTTGTCTCTGCCTTCTGGCAGAGACAAAGCCATATTATATATATATATATATATATATATATATATATATATATAATATATATATATATATATATATATATATATATGTATGTATATATATATATATATATATATATATATATATATATTTACACCAACCAGTGTTGTCAAGTCGGCATACCTCCCATATGTGGCTGAAAACGGAGGAAATACAAATCTAAAAAAAAGGTCTGCATTTAGGACTCAAACTCTTCACATTTTATGTTCAAAAAAGCTAAAACAAAACAAAAACTAAAAAAACAACCTTTCGTCGGAGTCACTCGAATGATTGACGGCGAGACTCAGCCAATGAGAGCCCGCCGATTCTCATGACGCAGGCGGAAGCGGAAGTGGCGCTAACGCCGTGTGTGCCGTTTGTTGTGACGTGCGCGGATCCGGCTCCTTTTCCCCCGGCGGGACCAGCTTGGTACCGGGACGGTACCTCCGGTAAGGTTATATGTTACACTTTGGCGGTACACTTTGACGATTAGCGCGACGGCCGTCTGCCATTCGTTGTTTTCGTCCCTGCGCGGAAACGAGCCGTTAGCTTCAAGCTAAGTCAGAGTTAGCCCAGCTAAACGCCTCCATGTCCAGAGGTGTCCAATCACTTGGACCAGCATCCAGGTGTCTGACGTTACCACGCCGTTATTACCATATAACTCATTCTAACTGGTTGTTTTTTAAATTGATGGCTTGGCTGTGACCTACTCGTTAGTTCCTTGTTCTTGATGGAAATGTCAACCGTACCCTAATTAATCAATACCAGTTACCAGTTTCCCAGGGGAGCATCATGGCCAAGTGGGGGAAATTCCTGCTGAGAAATGTGCTCCGCCACACAGATGCTCACAACAAGGTGTGTGTGAGAGAGAGAGAGAGAGAGAGAGAGAGAGAGAGAGAGAGAGAGAGAGAGAGAGAGAGAGAGAGAGAGAGAGAGAGAGAGAGAGACAGACAGACAGACAGACAGACAGACAGACAGACAGACAGACAGACAGACAGACAGACAGACAGACAGACAGACAGACTAGTCCATTGAGTGTGTAATTATTGTTCATCAGTGTTTGTGGAGCAGTCCTTAATTGTGCTTCATTCGTGTGACAGATTCAGGAGGAAAAGGAGATGTGGAAAATGAGAAGCAGCGAGACACAGATGTCCCAGCAGCCAGCAGCGTCAACAAGGGAAACAACAAGGTCTTAACAATGATGACTCTTTGTCACAAATGTTTGGTTTTTTTTAAGTGACAATTTTTAATACAACATTTGACACGATATATAAAATTAGTGTTTTGGTTTTTTTCAGGGGGAACATGCACTGCGATCGAGTGTCCGATTGTTCCCGGACCCGCGCGTCTGAACATGACGACCGAGAGGCGCGGTACTGGTCCCGGAAACTTTATGAATTCGAGGCCAATGATCCCGACAGGTACACATCTAAACATGACAGCAGATGTGGGGGCAGGGTAGCGCTGTGTGGCCGCTAGGACGTTTGACTCCCGGCCAAAAAGTGACTGAGTTCGAGCTCCGACGTCCGCAGCCTACCCATAGGCATCCTTGAGCAAGATGCCTGCTCCTTAATGACATTCATATGTAATCACTAATCAGTCGCTTTGGATACAGGTGTCTGCTAAATGACTTGATAGGTGTGTGCTGTGGTGGGCAGATGGGGTTAAAAAGATGATTCACATTTTTTTCTAACCACAGGTGGGGACATAGCGGTTTTAAACAACTCTATCCTGAGGAATTCATAAGTGACAGGTGAACAACAAGTATTTTAACGTCATAAATATCTTCCACACATCATTTCTCTTTGTATCTATGCGTGTGTTGACGCCGTATGTCGTTTGGTTTCAGCGAGGAAGACGGCAACACCAGGGACGGCGGGCACCGCAAGAGGAAAAAGACCAAGAGAGAGTCGTCCGTCTCCAAGCGCTCAAAGAAGTCGAAGGAGAAAAAGAAGAAAAAGAAGAAGAAAAAGGAAGAGGAGGGAAAGCGAAAGAAAGCCGACGCCTCGAGCAGCAGCAGCAGCAGCGAGGGCCAGTCCACCAGGAGCAAAGAGAGGAGGAAAAGTAGTAAAAGCAAGCAGCGTAAAGGGAAGAGGAGGAGCAGGAGGAGAGACACGGAGGAGAGCAGCGAGGAGGGGAGCGGCGAGGAGCGGGACGGGGGGAGACGCGCGCGCTGCGGGAAGAAGAGGAAACGGGACTCTCACAGAGACACAGACTCGGGGCCCGGTGGACACAAGAAGAGGAGGAGGAGGAAAGACTGGAAAGAGCCGGCCGAGGAGAACTGTGATGACAGTTCTGGGGATTGAAACACACAAACACATACACACACACACACACACACATCTCAGGTAATGACTAGAACAACGCTTGTATTGGATGTGTTGTCTGTCCCATTAGCGCAAAGGGGGAGGCTGGGCTGGTGCTGTGTGTGTGTGTGATGTAATTCAGTTTGACATCCACCAACCTGTGTTGTCTCTCTGTTGTGGCGCTCTCTGTGGACACTCTTTGCGATGGTGTGTCTCAGGAGACACGCAGCAAATGATGTTGTGCAGGCGTCTGGGAAATGAAGGGGATTGACTTTGTGACAAACTCGGCAGACTGCGGGCTAATTGACAGATGATTGTCTGGTGAGGCGCTCCGTTCCACTCCAAGCGGATGATAGCAAATCGTGTTTTTTAGGCTCCTTTTTTAAAGAGAACCCCATCATGGCAGCCGGGACGTTTCCTGATCATCCGGATTACATTTTTTGGTTTTATTACATTTCTATTTTACTTTTTGTGCAACGTGACGATGTGAGAAATAAACCTCTGTTTTTGTAAATGTGTTTTGTGACTAAACCATACAATGCTTTTGATAAAACTGGATTATTTTTTTACACTGGGTATCCACAATTGTAACCATTTAGCGTATGATTTACAGAAAACACACCCACGGTTTAATTGTTTGAAAAATGACTGCAGGAGGTGTGAATACATCACTTTCTATGTCTTTAAAGTATTACATTCGTTTCTGCATCTTTTAAATCATTAAATGCATTATTTAAATGCATTATTTAAATCTGTTCAACTGTCATTCGTCTCTGCATCAGGGAGGTATTTTGTTTAATGCAGTCTAATAGGCATGTCCCATTTTAAACAAGCAGCCTAATATAAAACAATTCATAAACTGCGTAATGCCATGCCACAAATCATCATTCAAAAAAACCATTGGCTGCGTTCCAATAGTCGTTTTTTATAGTGATTCTGCTCGCCCCATCTTCCTAAATCTGGAGATTTATTATATTACAGATTCTCCTTGATAGCCATTGTACCCACTGTGCCAATAGATAATCTACAGAGGTGGCCACCAAAGTGTGGACTTTACACACAATATTTTTCGCCTACATCATTAGACACACACCCACGAAGCAAGTCTGAAGATCACCAGTCAAGTTGCCTTTAATGACGCTGAAGCAGTTCAGATGTCTCATTCCTACACTGCTCCCTTTCTACCGCTTGACCACTAACTGCTACTCTCCACAAGAGCAATAGTGAACGAGCAATTAGACAGAGGATGTATGAGAAGGTTTTGTAACACAGCCATTGTTTCAGACACACCTTTATCTGATCGACGCTGCTCCAAACGGTTCCACTCAAAGTCGAACGGTGGGTCCTACATTTTGGAATAATGAGGGATTTTGGATTAAAGGCCCCCCCCCCCTGCAAAAATATACACAGCTTACGTATTGAACATAATAACAGAGAAGACTAGCTTGCAGTGGCCAATATACAATTTCAAGCTATTTCAAGATTCATGGCTGCCACACATACACACACCATTTTGGCTGGGAGGGGGGGGGGGGGAGGTAGTCATCGCTGGAGGCGTTGGTGCCATTTCAAGTGGCTGTGAAAGCCAATGTGGGAGCCACACTTACACAGACTAAAGACAAAAAACATGTGGGCCTCTATATTTTTTGAAAATGTCATGGTAATACTATTCAACCGTCCATGTATAGCCCATACTAACATTTATTTAATTAGGTGATTACTGGCATCCATCACAATATAAATCCTAATTTGGCTCTTGATGTAGTTTGAATGCCAGCGTTGGCATGTGGTTTATAAAGATAATACTTTTATGCACATTAGAACCCAACTTAAACTTGGTTAGTAGGAGCCTATACTAGCCTGTTGATAACATTATTAACATTATAACAACGTTATTAACCACACTAATAGACAGGGGACTACAAACAATTTAGACTAAGTGATATAAATCCTGCTGTCATGAAATGTGGATGATGCTAATCTGGGGCTACACATTCCAGCTTGGCCACTACTCTATCGAAACATTTTGAATCTATAAATCACATGTGGAACAAAAACGCACAATTTAAGGAAAAAGTAAATGTTACTGAAAGGAATAAGTCCATTTTAAATGCAAAAAAGTCTACAGTACACTTAAACGATCTTGTAGGATCTCTGTCTCCACCTCCTGGAAATGGCCTTTAGTACAGCCATGTCCGTGAACATGGCTTGCTTATGCCAACGAAAAAAGTAAACCTCATAAATAATATTACACAAAAATTGACTGAATTTCCCACAGGCCACATGTGACAGCGCTATATTGTTTCTGTGTCAAAATGACATTAAAAAAATACCACAGGTAACACGTGATACAGTTAACCCACACAAAAACTTTAATACCCTCTGGTAAGGGAGAAGTGGTCCAAACGTTGACATACTAAATAGAGGAGGCGCGATGACCCAGGTTTTTAATATAAAAACTTGCAGCCTACACCCAAATGCTTTGTAAAAAGTCATGTGACCCATGACTTACTTACTTACATAGTTAGTACACATACACCAATGTTTTTTTTAATATACTTATATATGTCTTTTTTCGTTGTTGACTTTTTTTGTTTTGTTTATCTAGACCAGCCAGATACAGTACCGATTAATATCATACAGTCACATCAGAAACAATACTTATTATTATCATACAGTCCAACCGTCAAGGGCGGGTCCGCGGTGCCGCAGATCCATCCTCTCTCTATGCTAACAATAGAAATCGGCATTGTTTATACTTCTAGCTTTTTGTATTATTGTATAGACTGGTGGTGATACGTTTCCGTGTATCTCGTGTCTTCTGTGCAAAAGTTTTTTTCGTTTTTTTCGTTTTATTCATTTATTTATTTATTTTCTTTTTCATTCCCTTGAAGAAAACCCCAAAAAGGACGATTGACCTACAGGATACCTGGCTGTTCACTTTTACAGAATGATGTCGTTTACAATTAAAAAGTAAAAAACAAAAAAAACAAACGAAGAAACAAACCCAAAAAACAGTCACATCCAAATGTCACACCCCTTGGTCGGGCTCTAGGAAACTAAACGGACAGAGAGGGACAAGTTAACAAGGAAACTCTCCCGAACGGTGGGAAGCCAATGAGACAGAGTGAGAGACAGAGAGAGAGAGAGAGAGAGAGAGAGAGACAAAGAGACAGAGAGAGAGAGAGACATAGAGACAGAGAGAGAGAGACAGTGACAGAGAGAGAGGAAAGTCTATGAGAGCAGCATCCTCCATTCATACCTGTTTCTCAGAGTTAAGGCACTGCTGCATAAGGGGAGTGACATGGACATGGACGACCCTCTCCGGGGGGGGGGGGGGGGGGGGTTAAAGGTAAAGATGAGGAGGAAGAGGAGGAGGAGGCAGGACAAGACGCCACTGTGTTCTTCTCCAGCAACTCAGAGAGTTTTGTTCTTGTTGTGTGTTTGTAGGTCTATGGCGTGATTCGCGTGATACGTGTGTTGTTCATGTGCTTTTGTGTACGGTATGAAGACGTATGTTTCACTTCCACTTTATATATATATATCTATGTATGTGTGTGTGTGTGTGTTTGTTTTATGTGTGTGTGTGTGTGTGTTTTATGTGTGTGTGTGTGTGTGTATGTGTGTGTGTATGTGTGTCTAAATGTCCACTTGTCACTGAGCGAGTTAAGCAGTCACCCTCACACGGTGCTCTCCAGCATCCACTCGGTGCTGCTGGAGGTCACCCTGCGGCTGGCGAGCGGCGAGGACTCGCTGTCCAGCTGGTTGGTGGACTTGTGCCACCGGGTCCGGGTCGCCCGGCGCGGGTAGCTGTGGCTCTGGAATATGGAGTAGTCCCCCCCGTCGAAGGAGAACCTGTGCCTAGTTCGTGCCAGCTCGTTGGGGAGCAGCCCCACGCTGGCCAGGGCGCTCCTCTTGTCCTTGAGGCGCGGCGCTTCCTTGGTGCCGGCGTTCGGGCCGATCAGACACAGGGACATGGTGGAGCCGGTCAGGCTGCTGTCCGTCTGCGTGTCCTCCGACGGCGGGCCGGACAGCTGGCCGTCCAGGCTGGTCCTCCTCTTGAGCCTGTCCAGGTTCAGCTGGGGCAGCGCCGCCTCCAGCACGGCCGAGGTCGTCCCCGGGTCGCCCGGCTCCTGCTCGTGGTCGTGGTGGTCGGCCCTCAGCACCAGCGCCATGCACTCCTTGGGCCCTCCCTGGCCGTCTCCGTGGCTGTCCTCCGAGGGCCGCCTGGAGGCCGAGCGGTGCATCCGGCTCTGGTTCTGCTGGTGCTGCTGCTGGTGCTGCTGCTGCTGGTGCTGCTGCTGGTGGTGGTGGAGGTGGGAGCGCATGGAGGAGGAGCCCGCCTTGGCGTCCTCGGGGCTGCTGTAGGCCTTGTAGCGGATCATGAGGATGATGATGAAGACCAGCACCGAGGCCACGATGATCCCCCCGATGATGATGATCATGGTGCCCCCCAGGAACTGGCTGTGCATGAAGCGGCACTGGGTGACCTCGCTGGCCGTGTGGAACTGCACGCAGCCCACCACGCGCGTGGCGGTCAGCGACGTGATGCCGTCGTCGTACACCGCCAGCACGCACAGGTCGTACTGGCGCCCGGCGGCCAGGTCGTTGATCTGGAAGGTCTTACTGGTGGACGGGATCATTCTGCAGAGAGAGACACATGCACGTACGTGCACGCACACGCACACGCACACACACACACACACACACACAAAGCATAGATATTAACAGAGTGGGGTTCATCATCGTATCTTTTTTTAATTACAACACCTGACAAAAATGAGAAGGCAATGACATTCACAATTTCACAAATTGCGATCAAAACAATGGCGGTTTTGCACAGTGACAGTAATTGCCGCACTATCTCACTTCAGCTCCTCCTCTTAGTGATTATTCCCAGCATATGGAGTATTAACTAATGGCATCTTGTATCACTGCCGTTTATATCGACAATGCAACTGGTGCAGTGCAGGTGGGTCCTCTCAGGCACTGACCGCTTCACGCTTCAGTCTCCAAGTAACCGTTCAACGATCATAACACTAAGATTATTTGCACCTTGTGTATAACACCCATGGTTTTGAGTCGTAGCCTATTTGTTTTTATTGTGTGTTCCAAAACTGCTTGTTTTATAAAAAATAAAAATATTATCCTCCAGGGCAGGGCTGTTAGATTAGTGTTGGTAAATTTGTTGCTTTGGCTGCTGTCCGTGGTGCTGATCAAAGGCTGGTTTGCAGGATGGGAGTTGCATGGTGAGCCTCTTCCTCTCCATGGTGACATGGCAATTGTCTGCTTTGCAATTGTCTGGAGTGGTTGTGTGTATCCGTGTGTGTGTGTGTGTGTGTGTGTGTGTGCACAAAGCGTATGCTCGTGTTTGGGGCGAGTGCAAGAAAAAACATTTGCACCGGGGCCAATCACAATTATGTTACGCTGCTGGCTTGTATGGTCTGGTGTGGGAAAGTACTGTGCTTTACAAGAGAACAATATGGAGATAACAATGAAAAACAAACTAAAAACACTGGAGCTGGTTTTGTAAATGACTGCAAGGGTATATTTTAAGGGGACAATCATGTGAGGGCTGTTTTTTTTTTTTCCCATTGTGTGCAGCGTATGTCATAACACCTACGAGAAATGTCAGTTGTGCCTTCAGGCAAATGCCATATGCTGTGCTATTTTGGTGCCGTGCAAATATTGTACAGTAAAATAACATTACAACTGGTGGCATTACAAGGCAAACACTTGTCTCTACATATGAAGCAGCGTCCCTGGGTCAACCGTTACATCGTTAATATAATTAGACACATGATACTTTCTCCCTGTGGGGAACAATTGGTAGTTCCCATGAATACCACCTAAAGACAAAAGTACATTTCAGTCTACGTGAAAACTAGCTACAGCTACCAATTATACAGCAGCAGTTCATTACGCCTAATGAGATGGCAACAAAAACAAAACAAAACACCTTATTATAAATTAGAGCTGTGCATTTATGGACTGAAAAGGACAGCCATTATTCCCCATAACCTTACATTTACCGGTTGTATTAGTGTGCCCCACATAGTTACTTAATTGACCACGATGCTCATGGTGTGTATCATAATCCCCTTCAGAAAATGGTTCTGACAGCTTAAGATAGCTTAAGATATAAGATAACAGACAAACAACTGTATTCTCTTTTAGCCGTTTCACACCCGATTAGCTGAATAAAAAGTTTGAATACATATTTCATAATGGCAACCATGAATCACTTTGAAGTTCTCTTTCATTTCAAGTTGAGGAATGCTTCCCAGCTGTCTGCATTGACCACCTACTAGGGTTGATTTATTTGAACTGCAGCTGCTTTTACCCGTCACAAATTATATAATATAAAGTCTGTTGCATGATACAGACACTTAACCCCTCGTACCGTTCTTGAATTAATTATGCTGAAAAATCACCCTAACACTTTGAAATTATAACTGGGCACGATATTCGGCTATAACCGTGAGATAAACAGCGGCGGTTATGTATTAATTTGGCACAGAAATTATTTATTTATGTGTTTTGAACTAAAGTTATCTGTTTGTTTTTCTTGCCACACTTAATCACCCTGTGTCTTTGGCACGCCTGGACCTATTAAACGCTTCCATCATACAATCCAGCAGATGGGCATTCCAGATGGCCACCATTTCTCTCTGCATCCCTCTCTCTCTCCCTCTCTCTCTCTCCCCATCTCTCTGACACATAACTCCCATACCTCTCTCCTCCACCACCACCACCTCCCCCTCCCCGTCTTACCTGTACACTAGCGTGTCATCGGCCGTGCTGTTGTACTGGATCTGGTACATCCTGATCCCGGGGATATGGCGCTCGGACGGCCAGCGGATCACGGCCGAGGAGGAGGTCAGCTCGGCCACCATCACCCGCCTGTCCTGCTTGTCCTGACCCTTGGTGTCGTTGCCGGATTTGGAGGAGGTGGTGATGTCGGAGAGGCCGGGGTCCTCGCGCATGTGGCCCGTGTTGTTGACAAACAGGGGCAGGGGGATCATGTTGATCTCCACCGCCGCGGTGGCGATGCCCGCCGCGTTGGACGCCACGCAGTTAAACGACCCGCTGTCCTTCAGCGTGGTGATGAGGATGTCCAGGGTGCCGTTGTCGTACAGGATGGTGCGGGAGTTGTTGTGCACCAGCTTGCCGTCGGGCGAGCGCCAGTGGATCTTGGGGTCGGGGTCTCCCATGGCTTTGCACTTGAGCGTGACCCCCTGGCCCTCCATCACGTAGGGCTTGGTGACCAGGTGCTTGGTGATGAGCGGCGGCTCGCAGATGAACTCCTCCTCCTGGATGGACCAGAAGTACTTGTCCATCAGGTGCTCCGGCGAGGCGCAGGTCTCCAGGTCGTCCTCCCGGGTCAGCCGGCGGAGCCACAGCAGCTCGCAGTTGCAATGCAGGGGGTTTCCGCCGAAGCTCACCGCCAGCGAGGAAGGGTTGGAGCCCTTGGTGTCGGACAGGACCTGCGCATGCTGGAACAGGCTGTCCGGCGGCAGCTTCTGCAGCCGGTTGGAGGTCATGTCCAGGCGGACCAGCTTGGTGAGCAGCGTGAACGTCCCCGCGCCGATGTGGTCGATCAGGTTGTGGTCCAGGGTGAGGGTGTTGATGTTGGTCATGCGGCCTATTGCCTCCCACGGCAGGGTCCTCAGGTTGTTGTTGGACAGGTCCAGGTCCTCGATGGTCGACACAAACTCGTCGAAGGAGGTGGACGCCACCAGGTGGATCTGGTTGTTCCCCAGGATCAGGTGGCGAAGGTTCACCAGGCCCTTGAAGTGGTCGCTCTTGATGGCACTGAGGCGGTTGCCGTCCATGTGCAGGGCCCGCAGCGACCGGAGCCCCAGGAAGGCATGAGGGGTGATCTGGCTGATCGTGTTTCGGGACAGCGTGAGGTGCACCAGGCTGGTCATGTTGTAGAAGTCCTTCTTGCGGATGACCGTGATGAAGTTGTCGGTGAGACGCAGCTCCACCGTCTTGCGGTCGATGGTGGGCGGGACGAACAGCAGTCCGGTCTTGGCGCAGAGCAGAGTCAGGGTGGGGGACAGGTGCTGGCAGATGCAGCGGCCGGGACAGCTGTAGCCCCTCACCAAGGCTGCGCACAGCAGCACACACAGAACCACCCGCTCCATTGTAGATTAGATGCCAGATCCTAGGGACAGGACGTAAAAACAAAGAGGGTGAAAAAAAAGGTAATTAAACTAGGATACACGTTCTAAATCAAGCCCAGCCTGTTAATATGAATGTATATGGTATGATAATGAGTGCGGCTCCATTGTTGTCTAGATGCCAGATAATACATCAGGAGACAAAGCAGTGAAAGGTAATTACATTTCCTTCAGAAATTATACTCTCAAATCAGGTACAAGCGTGACTTATATCAACGTTCCTCTGTCAGAAAGAATACACATTGAAATCAGGTACAGGTTCATGTGTAGTGCGTTACTAATGTATACGCTATCTATGGTAATGTACAAGGTAAAAATGCCGGCACCGTTTTCTTTTTTGAACATAACGGGACGGCAACATATGGCTGACTTCAAACTGTCAGAAATCCTCCCTGGAGCACACTGTGGGAAATAATTGAATGTTGATTACAGTGCCGATACATCCCCACCACCAGGTGCATCACCACTGAACCTGATATAAGATGTTGAACGATCACAGCACACCGCTTTTCTATATTAAGCAAATAATGCCCCACCTATTTCCTCACACGTTAGAGCTAGCGTGTTGTGTTTTTTTTAGTGTGTGTGTGTGTGTCTGTTTTTTTTAAATTATTTTTTTAATGGGAGCCAGGGTTCATGCCAGCATGGAGAATCAAAGGCGCGAAAAGGGAAAGCGCGCTCGTCAGCACGGCGCTCAAGGATTTTGATGACCTTTCCACGCCCTTCTCCTCCCCGTATGCTTCGGAAATGTACTGTAAAATTAAGACATGAACCCGTCATGTAAATCACCATGCGGCGGGAACATAAATGGAGGCGGGGAGGAGGAAAAAGAAAAAAAGGGTAAGAAGGCACGGATAATAAAGATATTATTGGATGAGGAGGGCTAAAAGGATATGAGGGGGACGTTCAGACACCCTGAGAAACCATTTGAAGGTATTGATTACAGGTCTGCAGGAGCACACATGCACACACACACACACACGCCTCGCAGTGACAAAGGAGGAGGAAAATAAGAGATCTTCGGGTGCAATAGCCAGAGAAACCCTGATGAAGTGCAATCGGCCACGGTTGCCATGCCACTCAGTACTTTTCCGCTCCATGGCATCGATCTTGATTGCTTACACAGGAACTAAATATATATATATATATATATATATATATATATATATATATATATATATATATATATACCATATATATATATATATATACAGTATATAGAAAGCCATTCTGGCTACTAATAAGCGACAGATATAGTGTTGTGGCTGTGGCTGGCTACCCAGTAGCCGAAAGGTACTGGGTTCGATCCCCGATGCCCACAACTTTATCCGTCAGCATGCAGGAGTAAGATGCCCACCAGCTCCTTAATAACACCTGAATTCATTTTGGATGAAAGTGTCTGCTAAATGTGTCTGCTACAAAAAAAATGAATAAATAATAAACCTTAAAAGTATTGAGTTTCAAGCCACTCAACACCCTGTCTTACTATTTAGCAGGTGCTTTTATCCTAAGAGACTTGCAGTGAATTCAGATGTATGTTATGAAGGAGCCGGTAGAGGTTAGGCATATTGCTCGAGGGTGCCTACTGGTTAGCCTGTGAACATAAGGGGATCGAACCCGGGTCCCCTTCGGTTGGGAGTTGACACCCAAGTCACGACACTGTTCTGCCACTAAGTGAAATGAAGTTGCTGTAGCATAAGGGACTGTGTCGCAAGTGTCCCCGCAGCACCAGGTATCCATCACATCAAATGCATCCATTTACAAGCTGCACACTCCCTTTGTAGATTTACGCCCTCATCGTCTTGAGTTTGAGTTCTGTGAATTATCCCTATGTCTTTGAAAACATCCATCTTGTGAATTTCACTCACTCAAATCAATAAAAACAATCACAAGTGCAATAAAAAAAAAATTTTTTTTTTCTCCCCCCCCCCCCTCACAAAAAAAATATGTGAAGAAATTCCCAGACCCCCGGAGAAATAAAAACATGTATTTATTCAGAGAACCACTTTATTGTTGGCAAGTCAGAGTGCATAGCTTGTCTAAATTGATTTGCCTACTCTTCCCTTTTTTCGAGACGCTGGGTTATATTACAATAAAGTAGGCTGAAGAAACGCCAGTCATATCTCACGCCGCAGAGCTTCAGCACCAACGCTCGAGGAAACTAACTTCGTCCAACACCTGAATCCTTCGGTTCAGTGACAGACACACTGTCGTTATCAAGATGGCCGACATTAGCGACAATTACCATTTCCCTTATTGTATTACTGTAGCACTCAAATGCTAACTAGGCCACAAAGCCCCTGGTCTTTCAAAGGACCATCTGCGCTAAAGCATTTCCTGCCACACCGTCGGGGATACTTTATTGATCTCTCTCCGCATCTCAAGGAAGGAGAAGAAGAATAAAAATAAGAAAAAAAAAGATTGTTGCCAAGGCAACCCCAGCATAAAATGTAGGCCTTTGAATTGCATTAAAGATGATGTCGAGCTGCTGCCTGAAAAGAAAGGCTTTGCAGTCCAAATGGAGATAAGGCCGAGATGAGAAGGGATGGACACGCATAGGACTGACCAACACGGTTGAGAGGCGACGGTGTCTTATCTGTACATTTCTATTTTTCAAGAGGGGCCACATAATTATGCGGTAGACGAGAGCGCATGGTGGTGGTGTGTGTGTGTGTGTGTGTGTGGGGGGGGGGGGCGTCAAGATGTGCATGATTACACTCTGAGGGGGCTTTCATCAACATTCCCATGTATTTAAGTCACATTTAAAAGGATTTTAAACCCTCTCGACAGTGAAAAGAGGTTGTGTTTGAACAACCTACACTCAAGCACTTGCCCCTATAGTATGTGTAGGTACAAGTGCCTGAGCGCCGGCTACGACACAAGAGAGTGGAAACTAAACATCTTTTTGCAGAAGGATCAACATATTCAAAAGCCATTTCATAATGTGCCACCCACTGGAAATGACTAAGCTCGGTGGCAGCAAATAGAATAATGCAGACATTGGCATGAAGGGGTAGTTATTATTTGTCTCAGACGCTGTAGATAACCTAAACATTATCTCTGTCATGTGGTGTAAGCATCTCCGGAAAGAAATATATTTTTACCGGAAAAATAAAAACACACAAACATTTAAAGTAATGAGTTTACTGAGTTTACTGTTTAACCCAACTCCTTTATCCACATACACATCGCTGTTAATTAGCCCAGTGTAATTCTCCAGGGTGTCTTAAAAGGATAGACGTTTAATTAAAGCTGAAAAAACCCAACATATCTGTATGTCTATAGAATGGAGTGAGATTCAAATAACCCCTTACATCGAATCAATCCAAACCCCCCAGTAATTGTAGGGTGTGTCTGTATATAGATATATAGTGCATGTATATATATATATATATATATATGTGTGTGTGTGTGTGTGTGTGTCCCACGCTTAGAGAGCAATGTAAGGATATATTTTCCGACACGACTCTGTCAGACGAAGATAAAATCCAATTAGATGGTGCTGGTGGTGAACTGTTCGTCGCTCCAGTGTGACTCTTGTCAGGAAACGGGCATAATTATTGACAGTCTCAGTTCACAAAAGTCAGCTCTGTCCGCTCCTGTGTCAGCCTATCTGCTCTCCATCCCCAGGGGATTTTCACTCACATGGTATCAAGGACAGGGATACCTTCATGAGTAAAAAGAGGCGGCCATTTGCAATTTATAAAAACTTCCACCAAACAAACTGAGTTAGCTTTGAGGTTTTACTTTTTAATTAAACCCATTTAATAAAAGCCCAACAACAACAATGTTGAAAGCTCAAATAGACTTTTTTAATATAACAGCCTTCCCCGACCGAGATTGCAAAAGTAAGCAGTGAGTTGAGTTGACGCGTAACCCTCACTAAAATAATTGCTGTTCGAATGCAATATAACTACAACAATAGCAAATAGTTAACAATAGATATTGATTCAATGAAAGACAGTGATTTTATTTTTTTTTACATTTGAGAACAGCATCCATGTCAGGTCACATGATTAGTTGCTATGACAGGGATTCATGTCAAAAGGATGCGAGAGTGATCGGGGAATAAAACGTGTAATTGCTCATTGTTATTCTGCAACGACACCAAAGAAGTAGTCCCAGACACACGCCGCCTCCCTGCCAGTGTCTGCTCTCTCTCGAACCTCGGCCAACTTCATTACAGGGGGGGCTTAGTTGCTATCACTGTCTCGATAAAAGGTGAACATATACCCGCTTAATTGTGTTGCAAATGAAACCGTCACGCTTGGAAGAGCTGTCTACAGAAAGCTGTCTGGTAGCAGGTGTGCCAAATCCATTATCGCTTTTGTAATGTAGCGGGGGTGGGCGTGTGTGGTTTGTGAAGCTTGGGAGCAGTGCACTTTTTCACTGTTTGGTAACAATAACCATATATGACATTAAGTTAGGTCAGACTATTTGCTGCTGGACCAGGGTGAGAGTAGCCTTGTGTTGCAGTGACACCGTTTAATAGCATAGTGTTAATGACAGGAATGTATAAAGGTGACAAAGTTGAATTAGTGCCATTTTATGCAGTTCTCATCTGTAATGTTATATTGTTGATTTCCTATTACACACCAACTTCACACAAAACCATGCATTATGTAATGTTTATTGACTATGTCATGCCCTTTGAAATCAATAAGCCCACGGACGAAGGTCTAATAACCTGCGTGAAATTGCATATGTCCTTTTCCTGTAAAATCGAATCAATTGCAGCTCCGATACACGAATGTCTATGAGCTACTCAACCATTTTCTGTTGTCGTCGTTGTGTAGATGTGTGAAATTTGTCCTGGGAATTGCCACACTGATCATAGTACTAAATGATTCATAAAGTCATTATTAAAGTCCTGTTTTGTTCTACATAACCGGCTTGACGCACACCTTTTATTACAACAACGCTGATTTTTGTCGGTGTCCATTGTGTCCTCGAAAAAAGGAATGAGCAGAATGATTCGTAGCCTTGGCTTCATCATATGTCGCGAGAACATTTGGAGCACAGGAACTTTAAATGTTAATGTTGGTCACCGCAGACAGGTCATTAAACCTAATGCATGCATTTATGGAATCAGAGATGTGAAATATGTCTGTGTATAAAATATTTTAAATTCTGAATCACAAACAACCAAAGATTTGGGGTGACAGACTCAATTACGAATCATTTTACTTCAGTATTCCTTCAACTATATCCACATCATCAACACCACTTGGATATATTTAACAGTGGGTCATAGAAAAACCTAAATGTCTTCTTCGAGAAAAAGGCTGGTGAAAAACAATACTGTCCAAATATTCTCAAAAAACACCCAACATATTCCAAAACAAAAAAAAACAAGAATAAAATAGATGGCAGATAGTGAGTACTACAGCTGTCAGATAGATGATTAACAAGCCTTCACCAGCCTTTATTCATACATTTAATATTGTATCACCTACTTTGCTAGTTCTACAGTAATGTTGTTTTTTCTGTGCTTGTTTTAAACATACTCACATTCCCAATTTGTGCTTTACTCCTAAAATTAGCGAGCCTGGCAATGATGTAATTCTTCATTAAATAGCTAAATGTTGTCCTACCATCTCAACTGGTAGAGCATGGTATTAACGCCGCCAGGGTTAGGAGTTCAATTCCCACTGGGGCTACCCATGCTAAGAATGAATGCACTCATGGTTTTGTAAGATGCTTTTGCATGAAAATATCAAGTACTCACAAGTATATCATATTATATATTAAACATAATATATGAACACATCGGTATTGAAATATATCAAAGTAGGCCTATATCATGCGATATACAAGTTATGTATAAGTATGTATATCGATATACTTCAAATATAATGGTTCATTTATACTATTTGCGCTTAGGCACGAATGTTTAACACCCCAAATTTGATGAATTATTTATCTACACCCAATAGCTAAATCTACCATGAAACGTTAAGGAGGCAATTACCTGTTTCCCAGCTAGACGTTCACTTTAAGTTACTGTTGAAGCACTTTGATGAGGCTCACACATTAATCTCCATAGACTCGAGAATCTAGTTATGGACACTGGATCCTCCTCCTCTGTAAAACCTGATATCAGTAATTCCCAACCACCCAGTGTAACAGCGGGTACTTTTTGATTTTGCTTTGCTATACCTACAAAACAAAAATGACGTAAAATGTTAATAGTTAGAATAATTGTCAAAAGAATTTGATTGAGTTGATCAATCTCTATGTGTTGATTGTTGCTGACCAATAAAGTTAAGACCAGAAATATAAGTACGCCTCTGCCACTACAATATTAATAATGATGCTAATAGTTTAATAACAATATAGTATAATATCATTAAATATTAGGAAAACCTTTCTGGTTTGGTGTCAATGAAGGGGAACTGGAGCCATACTAAGGGGACTCTGGGGGTACAGTGTGTGTGTATATATATATATATATATATACTGTATATACATCCAACATTATATCGATATTGTAATGGAGGTTGGGAAACACTTTCTTATCGTACAACATGCACAAGCCTGTCTCCATCACTCATCTCAGTTCACCTGCATCATTTAATTGAGAGATTGAGACACAACATAGCGTACTAATTGTTAGAAGCTAGCAGACCATCCATCCATGCAAACCTCGATGGTGGAAGGATCACAGGTGACTCATCACACCCAACCACTGTAGTGTTGTACTGATTTCTGGAGATCTCCTTTACGAATCAATAAAACAACATCTATAATTATCCTTTATAGGGCCGGGACAGGCCACGACTTTATATGATGAGAGTCTTCATAGAAGACTGTGGGCCCCCCTTTCCAATTCCTGTGAATGTGAAAAATGTTCTGTGAAGTCCTATCCAGTACTGCACCCTTCTTGCTCACCATTATGAATGAGTCTCTTACAACTGGCTGCTATTGTTCAGCAGCCCCTCCTTAAAAAACCTGGGATGGACCCATCCATCTTTAGCAACTACCAGCCCATCTCCAAACTACCTTTAATTTCAAAAATCCTGGAAAAATGTGTTGCCGAACAGCTCACACAGGTGATGGAAGGAACAATACAATTTTCGATAAATTCCAGTCTGGCTTTCGGAAGCACCATAACTCAGAAACTGCTCTCCTTAGAGTAATCAATGACATTCTGATGCAAGCGGATGCAGGTGACCACTCCATCATGGTGCTGCTCGAACTGCGTGCAGCCTTTGACACAGTCAACCATGTCTCCTTACTCGATAGGCTTCGTGTTTCTTTTCTTCAGAACTGTCTGGTTACAATCAAGGACTGGACTGCTACCAATTTTTCGCAGTTAAATTCGAACAAAACAAAGTATTTAGTATTCATCCCTGAACCCATTCTGAGTAGCAATCACTCTTTCACTGACCAAATTGCCCCTTCCATGAAACTGACCTCCAAGAACCTTGGTGTCATCTTCGACCTAAAATTGAAATTTGAACACCATATTAAAAAGCTGGTTAAAACATGCTTTTTCCAACTAAGGAATATTGCCAAAGTGCGGTCAACTCTACCCCGCTTCAATTTAGAACTTTTAATGATTTGTTTTGTTTTCTCAAAACAAGTCAGGATTATTGTAATACTTTGTTTGCATGCCTCAGTCAAGCTGCCTTTACCAGACTACAGCTGGTCCAAAATGCTGCAGCCAGGCTGCTGGCACTGTTCAGGCGCCACAACTGCCACATCACCCCTGTCCTAATCACGTCACTGGCTGCCAGTGAAACAAAACATTTATTTTAAGGTACTTCAAATTACTTTTGAAACTTTACATGGCCTTGCCCCAACTTATATTGCAGAACTTTTAACTCTCCTCAGAGAGTTCTCGATCCCTTCGATCTTCTGATCAGCGGCTTCTGTCTGTCCCTTGTGCCAGATTTAAGATCAAAAGTGGCCGCTCCTTCTCTGTCTTGGCACCTTCTCTGTGGGAAGCATTTTCATTGCTCACAAAATTAGTAAACGCCCTGTGCAGGATGAGTCATAAAACATTTGAAACAGTTTCATTTTTACATATTTTGGAGATAACAAAAGATAAATTAACAATTAACACAGGGACACAGGATTAACACTGGGAAAATGTATTTTTCATTTCATGGGCACTTTGTAACTTTTAGTTTGAAAGGGTGCTATATAAACAAAGCCTTACTTACTCACCTTCCCCCCTTGAGAATATGGCCTTATAAAAGCTCTTTATGTTTCTTATCTGCATGTGGCGAACCTTAAAGGATCATAAACCTGATTTAGTTGAGCGTGTCGAAGAGCCGTCGCATCTTCAAACCCCATTCAGGGTTATTGGTCGATTCCATTAAAATCAGGTCAATGTCAACAGGCACACACATGCACACACATGCATGCACAGACCTCAATAAGTTCATAAATCCTTTCATGCGTCACCAGACATGGTCACAGCAGCAGCAGAGACTGCAGGGTTGCATTGCTGAGAGGGAATGAAACGTCTGTCCGTTCATTTTTCTAATTCATTACAATTAGGCTGATTAAACCGCAATTTGTTCAATTTAATGAATCTCATTATTCTTATCAGAAGACGGAAAACGGAGAAAGTGTAGGTCCTTGAAACGTAAAAAGAGCGTAAAACATACCGACGGATCAACGCAGACATGTCGTGGAGATGGTGGTGATTGATACATTGCACAGAGCCAGAGGATCATTTGAATGAAAAAAGATTAAGTAAAGAAATCTGTCTTTTTAATTTATGAGACAATGAGGAAACAATACTAATTCATGAACTCTAATCTTACAAAGCTATTATTATAATTATTTTTAAATACCCATTAATGGAGGGGTATAATTTGACTGATGGCAATACATTATTTTCAAAATATATTGGATTAAAAATAATGTATTATGACCTATAACTATAGACCTATGTAATATTATATAAACTATTTGGTCCCATTTATATGATTTGATATTTTGTAAAATCTGTCGTATAAGTGAATCAAACTCTAAATTGAAAATGTTTGTTTGAAAAATGAATGACTTAACCCCTTGCATTGTAATTGTGTCAGTATGAAGCAATAATTACATAATGATTGCAGGCCGCCCCATTTCAACCTCCATTTTCCTAGCCATATGTTTGACTCTTGTTTAGAAAAAAAACCCAACCACTTGATAAGCAAAGAGAGATTCTGGACTACTCTACATAATTGAAATTCCAATATTCAATTAAGCCTCAATTTAGCTTAGTAGCATTCCTTTCACGATTGTTTTGTAACCACATGGAGAATATTAAGGAACACTTTGGCTGTAAAGTACTAGTATATGACCACCGTTTGACTCTTTAACGCTCTATAGCTGCTGTGAAACAGTCACCGCTCTGCTACATGAAATTACATATTTAATTGTTCCAACAACTAACGCCTCGTCCAAAACTATAGCAGCACCATTATTTTCTCTTCACTGTTAAAATGGAACATGTTAGATAATTCATAAGAGGGAACGCATAATATGTAGGGCAACTTCAACCACTCTTCTGAACTGGAAGAGGACGTTTACTGAAATTCCTCCATGTTCATTGAGGTGTATTATGCCCATGGATGTACAACTTATTGTGCGAGTTACTGAAATGTGTCCTTTGTTCACACACAGTATCTTTGTTTCATGTAGCATCAAAAGAGTACAATGAACTTGGCATATTCGCTGGGACTGACTATGTAGGTGAAGCTTCACAACAATTATCTCTTATCTCTATCTTATCGCGATCTCTCAACACGCTCTCACCATTCTTAGTACAAAAACACAGAATTGATGGATGGATTAGGCTATTCCATTATTTTCTCTATTTTTAGTCGACCATAACAACCAAATCCAATCAAATTATCAAATCTAGCAAGAGAAAGAGCAACAATTCGACATCTATTCGCCAACCGTATCCAAGTTCTACGCTTCTGTAATTACCCCCCCGCCACCCCTCAAGTTTGCCTCACGACGGAAAGAAAGAAAAGCATCAGTAACCTTCCTGGGGTCTGCCACCCCACATTAATATACTTCTGCCCGTGCTACCCATCCATAAACCTGTATCCAGGAGAGCTCATTGTGCTGCCAGCACCACTTATTACAACCCTGCCTCATTTACAACTCCTTTTCCTCACTTTCCACTGGTCGACAAGCCGATGCAAATCACAGCAACACCTTGGACGTGCGTATCATCTCAAGTGCCCTCACGGATGGTATCCACGACGATTCAAGCAGAAGAGAGAATTGATCACAACTCTTCTTTGGTTGGGGGGGGTTGTTTCCTGGGTGTGATGGGACCAGCCGCTCATAACCAGAGATACTTGTCAGCTGCTATCGGTTTGGCGCGACCTCCCCCACTTATCTCTATGTGTGGTACATGATACCAGAGCACAGCGCTCCGATGGAGGCCGATTCCAGGGCAGAGATGGACAACAGCGCAGTTTGTAATATGTACAGAGAGCAGGGAACCGCTGACGCTGTGCTCTATTGAAATGAAATGTGAAAGGAGAGAGCCTCTCCCCCGCCCAAATGAACGTTTGGTGGTGTTAGCATGCGTGTTATTTAGATTTGCTGGTGCTACGCAGCAACATTTCGCAGAACGACGGTATGGTTGGTTAGTGTTGATGGCCTTTGTGTCCAAACCAAGCGAGCGCTCGATTTGTTATCGCCACCATCCGAGTTTCTTCTGTTTTGTTAAGCCAGCGGTAGACAAGGGATTTCTGTCACTTGTGATTCACGCTCTCAATGACTGCATAACGAGGAATAGTACAATTGTAGATAACATGCGACTGGAAGATTTTGATAGCAATGAGGGCAGAGTTTTGGTCAGAAATCAGGTCAGAAATGAACAAAAGGAACCACAATTTATAAAGTCACCTGTTTAACAGTAAAGGTTAAACCGTTCTAAGACAAAATCTTAATAATACGAACAACAACTTAATAAAATTCCCTGCAGTGATTTCGAAAGTAGAGGCTGTGTCTCTAAGAGTGAATGGCTGCCATTCGCTGGCTGCCTCAAGACCATCAGCTGTAATTTTTTCTCTTGTCGCAATAAGGTACTCTCTGTGCTGACGTGTGCATTTCTTTAGAATACAAGACGAACTAGCATGACAGGCTGTTTGGGAAAGAAACTGATGTTGGTTTAGCGAGGAGGTGATGTGTGTCAGTGATTGTGGCGGTTGTGTATTATGGCTTTTCGCCCTGATACAGATCGCTTAATCAAGGTTTTTGGAGAGTAGACCCCCATACATTCTGAAGTTGGCAATCTTCTCGAATCACGGTCTCTTTCATATACACAAACATACTGTATATATTACATTATAAAGAAACATACTGTACATTTTTCAGGGGGTAGTATAAAAAGTGCCCTAACATTCATAATGTACTTCTAGTGCCAGTTTCTCTCCCTGGGGTTGTCATGATAGACAGATACGCTGGTCAGTAATTGCTCCACTTGCATTGTCTGGTTAAGGAATAAGACTGGTCACAAATACAGATAAGAGAGTTGCTAACTTGTTTTTTATGAAACCTTTTGACAAACCCTCTTCCCTAATTTTTTCATCTTATAATGGTGCATGTACAATGATTCAGCACATACTCCATTAGGCTGTTTCCTGGTGATGTGCGATGGGAATATAAGACAGCAGGGTATAAGACAGCAAGAGTCATATTAAAGGTGATTGGATGAAAAATTCCTCAAGGATGTATAACAAAGATACATTACCCAAACAATGTGTATGTGTGTGTGTGTGCATGGAGACAAAGTCAATCAACGGTGATTTAGCCCTGAATACGAGAAGGCCAGGGAAGTGACTCAGCCTGTGTGTGTGTGTGACTATTTGTGTGTTTGCCAACCTTGAGTGCATCTGGGATTACAAAAAAGATATTGAGCGTTTGTGATTGTGAGTAAGAGAAAACAGTGAGATGGCAAACACAGCCCCAACTGGAGCTACGCGTCTATTGTGTTTGACTTATGTGGGCTTGTGTGTGGGTGTTTGACCTCACAGTATACTGCTGGAATAGAATTTTTTCGCTTACTTCAGCAGCTAAAAAAACTATTACCTGTACCCTGTATTGCTTTTAAATAAAACTGCCTTGATAGTGTGTATGGCATGGTATAGCACGGTATTTTGTACGCTTTTATTTTGTACTGCTGCGCCCGTCTACTGCCGATACCTGCCGTTCTAGGAAACACTTAGAGTGACTCAGATTACTTTGTTAGAAGATGGCGGAGGAGAGGAGTGAGCACAAGGCTATCATTTGCTTTTCTGAATCCCCCCCCCCCGCCCACCTCCAGTCACTCTCTTCACACACTGTCCATTTTTTGACTTAAACATATGCAATTATTAGCAACTTAAAAGACACCGTCAACAACAAAATGCCAGCTGGGGAACTTTATTTATTTTCTTTTTTTAATATGAAGGCTAAACCATATTGACTTCAGTGGACTAATTAAAACTCATCTACATTTTAAGCCCATCAAGAAAAATGAACTCCTTAACATCCAAATCATGTGCAGCGCTATTCAGAACGAGTAACCTACAACAGGGGCCCTCAATCTTATTCAAGCCAGGGGCCCCTTAGAATGGATACGTATTTACAAGGACTGAATCTAACCCATTGAACATGTATCCGAAAAAATGTATTGTCCTTGTATTACTTGCCAGGAAATGCATTAATAACACGCATTGGAAATCTTGTGCTCCCCCTACTGGCTCAAATAACTTTCAAGTTATGTCCCCCTTGAAAAAAAATTACACTGTGAGTAATTATCTCAAAGGTACACTTGTTTTATTTAAAAAAAAAGACTTTTGGATAAATTATGTGGGAGTTTTATTCATTATTTTGCAGACACCTTGGCCATATGCCACAGACCTGCAGGGGTCCCCAGACCCCATTTTGAGAACCACTGACCTACGAGAAGGCACTCGTTAGGCGTAGCTGTAGCTCGTTAGGCGTAGACGTAGCTTGTTATGCATAGTCATCGCTCGTTAGGTGCACAAAAGCGGGGAAAACAATTGTAGGGCTTAAAACCCAGTCACATGGGCAGGGTAATTACCGCTGTCCCATTTGAATCAGAAAAGGCCAAGTGGGAGCTTTTTTGCTTTGTTCTGAGCACTGCAGGGACCCCCACTCCCACATCACTATGTCTCTCTCTCTCTCTCTCTCTCTCTCTCTCCCCTCAACACACACCGCACCCACTAACCACTATCAAACCCACCGCACAGCAGAACCATAGAAGTTGGGGAAAAAAACCTCAAAGGCTCAGGTGGAGTAATCCACAGGTGCACATCCCCCCCCGACCCCCCGCTCCCCCCACACCCACCAACCCCATGGGGATCAAGTGACTGCATGCACACTTGATCATAATGGAGTTTACTCAGTGGAGTTGGTGCGGTGACATTTCCAGGTTGCTGGTTGCACCAGACAGATGTTAGCAGGAGAGGGGTGCATACAGGTGTGAAGAATAGAGGTCCATGAGGGTATATTATATTCCTCCAGGTCACCAGAGGGGGTGAGTGAGAGAATTCTCAGGTAACACTCAGGTAACTTCTTGCCTAGCTTTTATAAGGGGGGAAAAGATCAGGAAGTAAAGAAAAAACAGAAAAAAAGAGACCATATAAAGAGGCTGCGTTTCATTAGTAGTTCCACTTCCCCTCAGCCCTTGGTATTATGTAAAAGCATATGTCGCACGGAGGCCACTTGGCAAACAGAGGGAAGGTGGGTGGGGGACAAGCAGGGGATTTAAATGGAACGCGCCTGCCCATGTGCACTTTCAGCCCAAACCATCATGGATCAACGACGCAGTTGTAGGTTTAGCGCTATACAGCTTTTTAATGATGCGAAGGTGTCTTCTGCCGATAATTGCAATACGTGGTAATTAGCTGCATTAGTTTCTGATTTAGAAATGTCTGTGATCTGTATCATGATTACTATTTTTGCTACAGTTTATAATATTTTGTAAAACAGCAATTTTTCCATGCGTTAACAGATAATGTTGTGAATAAAGGAATTACACAAGCTCAACAGTACATCAATCTAAGAAAAATATTTACTACAATCAGTTGTGATATTTTTCAGTAAAATATCAAGCTATAAAGGAGATGTTCTTAATAAACTATCTGCTAACTAGGCGAGTGAACCTATACACAATATAAGCCTATACAGACCTATACGATATATTATTTATTAAGAAACTATCTGCTAACTTGGCGAGTGAACCTATACACACAATGCAAGCCTACCTATACAGACCTATACGATATATTAGTTACTAAGAAACTATCTGCTAACTAGCCAAGTATACCCAATGTAAGCCAAACTATACAGACCTATACAATATATTAGTTACTAAGAAAGTATCTGCTAACTAGCCGAGTATACCCAATGTAAGCCTACCGATACAGACCTATACGATATATTAGAAAAACTGGTGGTAAGCAACCAGGGAGTTGTACGTACATTACCGCCACCAAACCTTGGATGTATTTTCTTGCACCAAATGCATAACTGCAATACATTGTGGGTGATATAAACCTCTGGAGTGACCATTGTTGTTGACTCCCTCGCTCAGCCCTCTGAAGGTCCATCTAACCAAGTTCACTTCAGTTTTTCAGACAAATGGAACGACACTTACGATGGCGGCAGGGATTTCCCAGAGGGCAAGTGTCGAGGGGAAGTCAACGAGGGCACGCTGACGAAATGTGCTCAAATATTTGTTTGGAGGAGTTTGTTGATTGAAAAGTAAATGAAAATGAACTCGGAAAACCTTGGTTCTAGTGACCTAGTTCACACAGGCTAAAGAAAGAAAGAATAAGAGCCTTGCATTAGTTTGACCATTTTGATTTTGATTTGTTGTAGTTCGGCCTATCCCTGGAGTTTGTTCATTTTCTTTGTTTGTCTATTTTCATTTGGACTATTAGATTGAGGCCTTCTCCTGGGGATTTTTTATGACTTTTTGGAAACCCTTTATTTGGATGTAAATGGATATTTTTCTTTTTTCCCTCACAAAGACCTGTTCAATGGACTCTGGGGTTGAACATATTGTTGATGCAGATGAGTATGATTAACGTGTGAATGATAAATGTATTGTGAAAGTAGTGAAATTAAATACATTTTTCAGCATTAAGATTGACACTGACCCTTTCCTCAATTGTTTTCTGTCAGCGGTAATGTTATATCTAGCATGCACTAGATAACATATACAGGGGAGGCTGTATACTGCACTAAATGAGCACACTGTAATACTCAGCCCTGCCTGCCTGCACTCTTCAGACACAAGTGCATAAAATCAATAATACACTATATGCACCACCTTTTACTCTATAACTCACTTATTGCATATGGACATTTGAGGAACTGCACTTCTCTGTGGATATAGGTGCGATTGTGCAGAATTTTGCAGTAGGGGAGTTTGTATGGCGACAATTCAGTTAATGTACAGTTTTAGAAATAACAGGAGGAAAGATGTTAAGACATGTAACCCTGCACCCTGCAGGAACTGAACCGATGCAAGCGCAGCAGCTTTCTGAATCGCGGAAAGAAGAGGCAGATGCAAGTGATATGGAAACACACAAAGCAGGAAGAGGTTCCACGGCATCATACTCACCAGATATCAGGCCCTGGTCTCCATCTCAGATATCACATCAGCATCCTGTTCAGGCATTGGCAGGTAGACGCCCACTGGCTTCATAGGAAAACACTGGCGACGCGTCTGCAGATACACAGTCAGAAGAAGAAGCTTTATTTATCATTGCACATGTACAAGTACTACACAACTAAATGTGATCTCTGCATTTGACCCATCACTAGCTGCAGCACTAGGAGCAGTGGGCAGCTGGAGTGCAGCGCCCGGGGACCAACTCCAGGCGCCTAGCTCAAGGGCACAGGCAGTATTAACCTACCGTGTATACGGTGTGGGAGGGAAACCCACGTGAACATGGACAGAATATACAAACTCCACACAGAAAGGTCCCCGCCGAGGTTCGAACCCAGGACCTTCTTGCTGTGAGGCAGCACTGTGCCACCCTAACACCCAAGTGTGTGGGGGGGGGGGGGGGGGGGGGGGGGGGGGCATATTGACACTGATGACACATAAGCCTGGCCTACAACACCGAAGTCACCAAAACTAAAAGCAAGCTTTAGGGTGTTGTGATGGTGGTGGCGTTAGCCTCACCACGGGGCATGTTTCAATGTCTCTGTCAATCTATGGCTTACAGCGAACGCTCGCAGTACAGCGGGAAGCGGTCATATGTTCATAATCGCATCGACTAAAGCTTGCTCCTGCTTTCCACTTGGAAGCATCTGGGGTGGGATGTGAACACTGATCTGATTTAGGAGACGTGGAAGATTGCTAAACAACAGCAGAGACAAGGAAGGAGACAAGGGAGACAAAAGAAAAGCATGCAGTGGCTAATAATATGACAAACGTGAATGTGTGATGTCTCATTAATATTTCAGTGTATTATTGTCTCCAAAGAAGAGCAAAGTGTGAAGAGGGGCATTATGAAAAATTAATCATATTACGACACTGCTTCAGAAATCGTCCTTGAGAAACAAAACACTGCGCGTCTTCCACACCTCTAACTCTGACTGGGATGAGATTAAGATGAATGCATTTCCGAGCATTTTAACATATATCATGTTGGCTATATTGACTTAATAAGAAACAACCCGAGACTTGATTAGAATGCATGGCTACACTCATAAACACCCCACCGTGTTCAGCTAACTATATTTACTGCAATTCATTACACCCATCTCCCTTATGTCATTTTTTTTTTTTCATTTCCCCTCGTAAACCACAAAGTTTCAAACGCCAAGGTCACAGGCCCAGGGTTTTTCTGACTTTACTTCTTCCCTTTACCGTCCCTAATATTCAAAACAAGTTACTGGACATGTCACAGCTCCGCTGGCGGTGCAATGCCACGCAATGCACACGAGAGAGAGATTACCATATCGCTCTCATTTGTCCGCACTGTGCCATCATGCATGCAAGCAGAAGTCTCCACTCAGGTTCTCTCAGACTCCCGCATTCATTTGTATTCAAGGAAGGGTTCTTTGGTGGGGGCTGTCAACGCTGGCTATTCATCCATCCAATGAAGCTTTTATGACGCAACCTTTTTCTTTAGGATACGTCACCGCCATGTCCATTCCACTTATCCGCCTGGCGAGAGTTACGCCGGTTCCGTTTTTTCGGGGTTAAAAATAAATAAATACAAAAAAGTGAAGAGCAAAATCATCATTTAAAATCAAGTGTGGCGTGTTCCAGCTAATTACACAGTGTACCGTTTCACTGATGATCACGCCGTGCATTGCTTGTTTTTCTGCATTGTAAACATGCCACTTCTTCACCGTCTCCAAGCTCCACAGCAGCCTGTCATTTCATGACACATGCAGCCGCTGCATGGAGTCATAAATTAGGAAGCTAACACAACATGTCTTTCGATTGTCAGCTCCCCTCACTCCTATCTGCACGTCTGTACTCATCACATCACCTGGCTTACTGGCCCACAGGGGTCATCTCAGGCTAGGCACACCCCCTGCTCTTCTTCTCACTTAATCTCCAATACAGTGTTCGCTTCGACGCATCACACTCTTCAATTCCTCTCTCCATTTTCATGTTCCCAGGCCTCAATAACCCACAAGCTCCTTATAGGAAGTGAAAAGGATAAATAATTCTTCAGCACTGGACCACTATAGCCACAGGACATGTTCTGTCGAGTTATTATCCATCACCCTGCGATGCCTCCCACCTCCGAGGTATCCAACAGAGACGGTGGTTGGCCTATAGGAGGGAGCTACCCTCCTCTGCTGCCACCCCAGATACCAGGAATACTGCTGTCTGACAACAACAAGGGAGAATTGCGCTCTCTCTCTCTCTCTCTCTCTCTCGCGATCTCTCTCCCCCCCCCCCCCCCCCCTCTATCTCTCCCCCTTTTCCCCTCACAATAGTTACATTGCGGCCTGTCAGTCCTGCACTGAAGATGTGGGGAGAGTGGCGTGAAAGCAATACGTTCCGACAGGTAAGGGAGAAGATGAAAACCTCTGCCTTCTCTGTGTGGAAACAAACCCTTGGTTTTGGTTTAGTGTGCAGAACAAATATTCTCAAAGACCAAAGACCCAGAGAACAAAGAGACGACGACAAGGCGAGGCTTGCATGAAAAGGAAAAAGTTGACTCCACATTGTTTTTCGGTATTTTTGTTCTCCGTCGTCTTCCTCTTCAGCTCGTCAACAGATCTTGCGTTAACCTACGTTGTAAAATAATTTGCTCAAATTATACAAACAGCACCTGTTTTGGATTAAAGGACCTGCCATGGCATATAGTGAGAGAGAGAGAGAGAGAGAGAGAGAGAGAGAGAGATGTGGACTTTAAAGCACATGACAAGGCATCGCATCACATTAGATGGTGTGGGGGTTGATGACCTCATCCAGGGCGACGGAGATCACAGCCCGAGGCGGGGAGGATCAATTAAAGCCCTCGGTCAATGACTTCATATACAGCTCACCAGTCAGCAGTATAGACACCCAGGTAATGACAGCGGCAAGATAGGACCGTAACATCATTCAGGAGGCCTTAAAAAATATATAGGAAATCAATTTCACCGCGACTAAGTGAGTGCGCCTTCGTGTATCAATTCACTGACTTCACTAATTATTTTTGAATCGGCTGACTGGAGTCTGGTGTAGAATGCAACACTGCGTGCCGAAACCTCTTTTGTGACTGGTTAAGATAAGATAAACTTTTTTGTTTGCGGGAAAATGGTTTTGGACACACATTGTCTGTTGTACTGAACAGTCAACATTCAAGACAAGTAGGCAGTAAAACACAATAAACGTCTTAGCACAGATTAATGAAACAGATTTGAGCTTATAAAAAGTGGGAGTTCAGCATCTCAGGTTTACACGTTTTCATTTAAGTGTCTTACCGACTGGGGAACAAAACAAAAAAAGGGTTTGTATGACAAGAATGAAACAGTAATGAAATACAAGATAGCGTTCTGTTTTGTTCTAAATATATAAGTAAAAAATGTCTTATATGAACTTGAGAGAAAGGACGTGCTCTCGTTTGGCCAATAGGGTTTCTAGGGGTTCGACGTGATTGGTTCCTCCATGTTTCAAAACCGTGTCATGGGCGGAGATGGAGTGCTGTCTTCACACTTTAAGGCGGCTCCAGCTCCAACATATAAGTAAAGGGCATTCTCAAAGTCACCATGACTCAGCAGTGGTGGACAGGCACGGCCATTTTGATCAAGAAGAAACAAGAAGGGCTGCTCAGAGGTGTGCAATGCCCTGAGCGCTGAAAGAGTGACCGGGCAGATCACAGCCTCAGCATATCAACACGGGCTCAATTACCATGTAGCACAACAGTATTCGACCGCATTCATTCTATGCACAATGTGCCAGCTTTGATTAATTATTTCAGTTAGACACCAGAATGTGCACTTTGTACCACCAGTACTTCATCTTCTCAAGTGTGGATTGCTTTTTCAAACAAAAAACATTGACCACTTTGTATATTGTAATGTTATTTATATATTGTATGTGTATTGTAACAGATTTGCATGGTATTATCTGAAGTTCACTATTTCTACTTTTGTTACTTTGCTTCCTTTTGTCCTTCGAACCATTTTATAAACTCTGTGAACAAAGGTAATGAACAATTTTTTACCTTGCTCAAAGTAATTACAACCAATCAATGGGCAGTAAGCAGAGCCCACTGGCCTAATGTAATTAATGAGACATTAATTGGAAGTACTTGACCCCATGTTAAAATATTGTGTTCTTCTCACAAAGAATAATTACATTGGATCTCAACATGAACTTATGCACTTGCCATTGAACAAACTCTTTGAAGACCATTAAAGACACAAGCAACCAGATAAGACGTAACTTAGGATGACAAGACATCTTTATGGAAGCAATTTTCACTAATCCGAAACACAGACAGTCTGTAATGAACTTAACTTATCCCCCTCCAACTTGATCAACCTCCTCACTTGGATTTAGAGGAGGTAGTTTCTGGAAAAATTGCTGGAACAGTTTGATTAAGTAATTAGCTTTTTTTTAATTAGCTTTCACAAACCTTTGACATTAGAGGTCAAGTAAAAGATGAATAGAGTGTGTGCCGGCCAATCAATACTCATGAATCGGACTCCGGGAGGCAAGGTTACCATCGAGCGAGCCTGAAGCTCGAGGAACACACGATGGATCACAAAATTCCTATCTCAGCGACAAGGCTGCTTGTTTCCACTCGTGTAGAAACAGATGACTGAGTAGCTACACCATCGCGTGGGCAGGGGATAATGAAATCCCTTTCTCCTCCTCTGAGGGAGAAAGGCAGATTGTTGTGGTGGTGGCTCCAGAAAGCTGGAGTGAAGCATTCTGGGTCAGATGAAGACTGCTGTATGAATGCCCCTTTAGACATGTCATAGTAATGTGACCTACGGCATTCCAAACGAGCAAAGTGGCACTTTACACAGCGAGTCAGCCCACGTCAAATTGGATTTGGCCAACACCAATATATAATATGAAAGCATTCTTGTTTGCCTCGTGATAACCGAACATGGTTTATCACATACACATGGACTACATTTTCTATGCGACCTTGCCGAAATGTAGATATAAGCCATGTACAAGACACAGAGAGAAAGGGCAGGGAAGTACGGCAATAGGAGCAAATACCATAGCCAGCACAAGCCAGATTTCAATATATGTAAAAAAAAAAAAAAAATTAAACCACAAACACATTTTCAGTGAAAAAACTTGAGTATGGTTTTCTGTCATCTTATTTATCTAATTGGGCTTTGACTTAATTAAAATACTCCCACAGAAAGAATAGGATAGCTTATCCTCTTAACACTTTAAAACCTTATATACTAGGTCATAGCCTATTAAACATCTTCACACTCAAAATTTGGTATTATAATAACGTGACAAGCAATGACAAATCATTAAATCCACCAATGCAGTTAGCTTATGTAAAATAAAGTAATTTGGTTTTGAGTGAATATGCATTTTAGAAACAGGACAGAAATAATTTATTTTATAAACGATCCATTGTATTTTTCATCCTAGCTGTTAATGAACTACATTTTTAAGAGTCAGTGAACTTTTGTAAACAAATGAGAATTGCTATACGTTTATTGATTGATAAATTGATATTTTTACAGCAATTAAATAATTAATTTAATTAATTATTTTAAGGGTAAGCTATTGGTTTAATTCAGACATTAAATGTTCTATTTTATATTCCAAAGGGGTTCAGTACCAAGATAACCCTGACATATGTTTTAGTCATCGGTTTTCTTAAATCAGCATGTAATCAAATGTATCAACAGATGTTCTTTATATATAAGCTATGATCTGAAATCTAACAGTACATTACATTCTTGATATGCACAGACATTGCATGAGAGGATTCAATTTCACATTCCTCTAATTCCCTAAAGATGCTTTTATAATGTGCTCATAGAGATTATGTGTGTAATCTTTCCACAGGCAGGTCGAGAGAGCTCCTTAGGTCATATCAAACAGTAATAGTTATTCTGTACACTCTCAACCCGTAAAGATTATCTGTAACATGTCTGATCCTTATCTGTGACATGAGGCAGTATGCCAAGTGGCCTTTAGTTTAGTTTATTCTGTACATTTTACAGTTTCACAGTTACAGCGGTTTCTATCGATTAGTAATCATTTTTATGTCAGCAATAATGTGCCCTTTTTTTGGTACATGGCTAAATCTTGCCATTGTGTGTGGTTTAATACAACAGGAAGTTTTTAACGTGATACATAAAGGTTTCAGATCTGCCTCATTTGCCCTATTGAGCTTTAACCCGAGGTTGTGAATGTGGTCCATTGAAAGTAAGTGATTTCACGCTCGGGAGAGTCCTATATAAACACATAGTGGGTAATCTGTATCTCCAGGAAAAAAACACATTCATTACAGGGGAGGGCTTGCCCATATAAATCACACTTTGCTCTCTTGCTGTTCCTCTTTTAATCATTTGCTCTTGTGTTGTGGAATCTTACTGTACATCCCTATCGGCATAGCTACAAATCGCAGATGTTTCTGGTTGGTTTTAGTGAGATTATTATACCGGTATATTTGTTTTTTTATATACCAGTATAATCAAGGACATTCACGTTTTTTATTTCTTTTAATCATTAAAATTAGCTCTGAAGATGATGGTGACCCCCTGTTTGAAAGTCAGACTTCCCCCTGTTTGAAGTCAGAACCCTGGATATCCAGGGTTCACTGTAACATATTAACATATCCTATTACATACCTAAGACATGGGAATGTAAAATGGTCACATCATGAGGGAAATGGAGTGCCTTGAGCTGCTAGAGAATCGTGTTCTTTCAATCTGAATTTAAGAAAAATAACTGTCACCGTCAGTCAAATATTTTGTTAGTTATTGAAGTTATTGAAAAACAAATTTCAGAATTTTCTACAACACATAGGAAGAAGAAAATAAGTACTTCTAAAGCCTCTTTTTCAACCTCAAAATAATTGAGAAACCGTGAATTCCCATATTTCCCTGTGACAAGCGTATGGCACAATTTTGCCAGATGAATGTGACAACTCGTCTTTGAACAATGGCTGGAACTAACTGTGAATCATACCAGCCGAATTTCTCTTCCCTGGGAGAGTAATGTCAAAGTTCTGCCCCTGCATCGCCAAAGCTGTCACTTTGACAGCCTGTGAAAAGGCCTGTTGGAACAAAGTAGCCCACAGTACCACATACAGACTGGATCAGAAAAGTATATTAAAAAGAAATACCAACAAAACTGAAAAAGTTCCTAAATTGTTCCTGCTTTAATCAAATACTATTTTGTAATAATATATAGAGATATTTCTGCCATTTGGAATTGTTTTTGAGGGCTTTAAAATTGCTGGATGCTGTAATCAGCTTTGTCTGTCAGGAAAAGAATATGAATGAAACAAAACTGTTGAACTGTAGCGTGACAAGCTGTAATCAAATCATTTCTCGTATGCCATGGGAGGAATACAAAGAGAGAGAATCTGATTCTATTCTGCATTCATAACCTCCTCCCTCACATGCTCAACAATTATAAAGCACGTTGTCTGCTCAAAAGGTTACCATGCTAGATTTAGCTGTAAAAAAACAAATAAAAACAGAGAAACAGATAATATTGAACACAAATAGTTGACATGAACTCTCAATAATCTCTTGAAAAGCACTAACACACATACCAAGGTTTATTAAACCTAACCCTAAACTCAGTCAGCCCCTAAACACAAACCGTTAACCACCATCTGATAACTGATTACTTTTGTTAATAAAAGTGGCAATGGCATAGTTCCTAAATCATACAATTTAACAGGGAAATACCCATAATGCATGTGCCAAATGTGGTTTTCAACGATCCAATCAAGCATGTTTGCCTGATAGCCCAGTGTGTGTGCCCCGAGTTTAATTGGGCAACAGCTTTTATGCTCTTCTGAGTCAGTCTACCTAAATTCACATTCACCCCAGGCTCACAAGATATTTTCACTCCATAAAAAATGTAGCTTCTGACTCTCTCAGCTTTAAATTATTACCAACCCTGGCACTTTAGTAGAAACCTGGCTGACTATAGCATACATTCTTCCCTGAATGAACTTCTTGTTGATTTATATGGTTTATTAATTTGTAGTGGCTAGGGTATTGAAAGGTATTGGGTTGAATCATGTCCAAAGTCTAACTGTAGGAATCTTTGTGAACCCTATCTGGTCCATACAGACATGTCTCAATTCACTGTAGGTCGCTTCAGGTAAAAATTAATTTTAATATATTTTAATAAATTACATAACATTAAATATTTAACTATAAATATAGTCAATTGGCCCATCCATCTGGAAAATGATCAGAACTTTAATGGTTAATGCAATTCAGGTTGAAAAACAATGTACACATGATAATTGTTATTCTAATTTAAATACATCATGTATGTTATTAAGTTGTTTGTGTTGTTTTTTTACTTTATTGATAGTTTTCAATCTAAAAAAATAAGACAATTTGCTTGAAAGGACAATGACTGGACTGAGGGATTGAAGGTTATCCTTACATCCAAATAGTATATTTGAAAATTGAACAAATAGAATATCTTTTGGAAAACAAACATTGATTATCTGTCCTATCCATTTCCTGGATGGAGTATTTCACATGTACACATTCACCTTACATCATCATTCTATTAAATTATTTTTAAAAAATTGCCAAAAAAGTTGCTGTTCTTAAACCTGTTCATAAACCTGGGCACTCAAGCACAATCATTTCTGTATGCATTATTGATATACGTATGTGCGAGAGACAACACTCCACCCAGGTCTTTGAGCTCCATCTTGTTCTTGAAGGAGAGATGCACAAATGAGGAAATGCTTTGGATAAAACTCTGGAACACAATTCCATGCAGTTTCTGCCTTGTTTTGTTGATATGATGATGAAACATTCATATTTATAACTCATCAGTTTTTACTATAAATTAATCATTGACACGATTCCAGAATTTTATTTTATTTTGTCTAGGTACCATTGTAAAAAAAATAAGGTTTGAGAAACAAAACTGTATAAGGTGGACCACAAACTGGTCCACCTTATACACCTTATTTTTGTAATACGCAAAAATTAAAAAAAATGTAATCGTAATTTGTAAATATATCTGCATTCAACACGAATCTTCTTGAACATTCTAGTGCATGTTCTCTTCTGTCTGAGCTCGTCTCTCTGGTCCTGCCTCAGTCTTAGCTTTTTAGCATACTAACGTCAACCTTTCCTCTATTACTGCATTTCTGAAAGGGCAAGGAGATTCACATCAGCTGCTTCCTCTAGGGTCCCCTATCCACAGTTTCCACACAGTATCTCTCAAATATGTCCTCGACATAACGAAATATATTTTGAGCAAACGGCTCTCGCATACCATGGCACATCCATAAGCAATTGCCTTCTTTTCTATCTGTTCTGTTCCAGGACATTAATTAAATAGTCTGCCAGCGGATGGGATCCACGCCATTAGCAGGCCGTCTACCTTCCCCAAGTGATGGCTAAGGTTAGAGGGCACCAGTCTCTCCCAGTGGCCCCGGAGAGACGAGTTAAGCAACAGATGGAGAAGGTGCGGTGAACCGTCCCCGACGCGTCACTTGCGGTAATTGTATCAACTTGATTAATTGAAGTTAACATGCCGCCGTCTTCAAACTTTGAACACGCCGTGCCTTCGCCGTCCATATGCGCCGAAAGGTCAGCACGCTCCCGATATATTCACCTGAAGGAGACGTGTGGGAGCGTTTCCACGGCGACAATTTAATTAGCACCCGCGTGCAGGCGCCGTGGACGGTCTGGAGGCAGCCAACGGGTGTTTGTATTTGAAGATGAAATTGGTAAATATCTACTGACCGATAAAGAGGCGAGGCGATTAGCATATAGCGACAAGTTATGATTGGAAGACACTTTGTAACCATTTTGTTAGCCAGGGCCATTGTTGTAAAAACAAGGCACTAGCAAAACGCAGGCCAATAATAATCTCAATTAAATACTAGATTTTTAATTTGAAAGCAACACACATTTTTTTTCCTTGGTTATAGTTTGGTTTTTTTTTACCTCTGGATTGTTTCGAACAATCCAATTATCACAATTGTTTATTTCGATCTGGAGGGACGTCCTTCACCTTGGTGATGTTGGGAGAGTGATTAGGCAAACTATTGATCCGTGTTTGTGGTAACTTCTCTCGATCGTGAAAAGACTTTGTGTCTAAAACTCTGTTGTGGATAGCTGCGTGCACTTATAGAGCTATTAAATCGACTAATAAATCAGCCGGCTGTATGGTTTCATTGGTATTCTTATAGCCTATTATCCCCTGCCATACTTGGTGGGCTATGTTAAAGAGCTCTTTGTGTTTACTTCCTGCTATTCCCAGAAAAAAGGTCATTCTCCGAAAGCAAATAATTGGTTTACATCTTCGAATGTCATGACGAACAGATAAACAAATGTTAAACGGTTGTTAGCATAAATTTTGATCTAGGGCTGAGACATAATATTCATATGTTACAAATAACTTATATGACACTTAAATCTGTTGTTTTGCCATGTTCTGTTACTGGAAGTCCCGTTGAAAAACATGAAACAATTCAAATACACAAAACAAACAAAGAAACTGGAGGTTGGCTTTAAGTAATGAAAGGCTTTCATATCGTGAAGTGCACCATTATACTTCTCTCTGATGGCTCTCTTATGGGATCGGCCGATTTAAAGATATTCATTCCTCCATTCCTCCAGGCTTTGTCCATACAATACATTATATATTTTTTTATTCACACTCATATTATTATAAGTACTTTTTCGCCCCCACAGGCACCAAGTCCCTGAGAGGAGTTGTGCGGAAGCTCAAGTATTCCCCAGGAGCGGCGCTGCCCCTGTCACCACAAAGAGCTGCTTACGGTGTCCCCTTTGAACACAGACTGAGCAGCAGTGGGTTGGTACGTTACAAACTGAGCTCATGTGCTTGCATATAACATTTATTTGTGGCGTTTCACTGCAGTACGCTATGGGTTGCTCTGCAGACTTTAGGGGGGGAAAATCACATTTGCTGACAAGCGTTTCTCACATGTATTAGTTTGCGTGCTATGGAACGCAGAACAAAGGAATGTCCTTATTAAATTAAAACGGCAGATGATATATCATGCTAATACATCTGAAAAACCGTTTGTCAGAAGTCTATTTGATGAACATATGGGAGGGATATTGCAATGCCTGTGGGAGGCTCATAAATGTATTGTAGGTAAAAGACAATTTCACCATGTGTTGACATTTGCTTAGATATAACGCAATTCTCACTTCAATACCCCTCCCTCTGTACACAACAAAAACATATGCAGACTTCTCAGAAGGACCACGCAGCTCTCTGTTTCTGCGCATGTGTCCATCTGTGTGCATGTGTGTGTGTGTGTGTGTGTGCATACCTGTGTGTGTGTGAGTGTGTGCACAGTGTGTGTAAGTGTGCTGTAATTGCGACACTCAGCAGCCCACACATCAGCAGCACGGGCGGGAGGAGGAGGGCACGCGAGCATCACGCTAGCATGATGCTGCTACGGCGTCCCGGAGCAGAGATGTCCTTCACACGCACCTTGATACAGTAAAGAACCGCCATAATCTACGTGCTCTGGCTCCTAGTTGTCCCTGCACGCCGCCCTCGCCAGACACAGTAATCACACTGCGGTTAGCACCCCCACCACACTCCCCTCCTTTCATACTTCACTTGGTTATTTACATATTGCAATAATATTCCTCCTCTGCGTTGCCCCCCCCCCGCCTCAACACACACACAGACACTTTTTCTCCTTCAGGTTCATTTTAATCTTGCGTTTACAAGGAGAAGCTATGTGGAGCATATCAGAGGGCAATGAATAAATTAAGCATTAGATTCTGAGGTGAAGACCTACCACTCATGGTTCACGTTTTCCTGTATGTAAAATAGTCAGATCAGACGGTAGGTAAAAACAAGTGAGAGAGACAGTACGAGAGTAAGAGTGAGAGCGAGAGAGAGCGAGAGAGAGCGAGAGAGAGCGAGAGAGACTAGTGACTGTAAATAGTCAGCCATCCGGGGGACCGTGAATTATTTATTACTCTTACTCTTGTTTTGCTGCAGAATGAGAGGGAGGCTGATTTCAAACAGTGGGTGATAGGGGGGGGAGGGGCATGACATCCGTTAGAAATGTCATGGATCTCACCCTGGTGTGTATGATCTATATTTTTCCCCATTTGCATTCGTCTTACTTTTCTCTGTGATGTATGCATCGTGTGGTGCGTGATGGTACTTTGTGTCACCTCAAATGAACCCTGTATCTCCTCTAATCGGGTGGCGGTGGCGGTGCCCTGGAGCCCCCTGCCCCACCCTCTATCCTCTTCCTCGTCGTTGCAGGGGTCTTTGAACTGTAAAGTCTGGGCTTCAGATAGAGGCAGGGGACGTCCCCTAATATGTCTGTCTCCCGGGACCAGCGCAGTGAGTAAATCCACAGCTCACAGCCTGAGCCGCTAAACATAACACTTATGTGTAGCGCATCTCTCCGGGATCACCGCCCGGCGCTAAAAACCTCCTCAGGACGCCGGGATAAAACATGTACATTCCCCACACACCATTCAGTGTTTTTGGTTGTGTTGGGTTTGCCTTCGGTGGCTGGTAGGGTTAGGGTTAGGGTTAGGGTTAGTTTTTAGGGTTAGTTTGTGTGGACCTTTACTTTGAAGGAGAAATGCCTTCCTTGGATAACCACTGCACTTCCAACCACTGCACTTCCATCCATGGAATGGGATTTAATGTGGACCCTCATTAAAATGTCCTGGATAAGAGAGAGAGTGGCGGTCACTGCACTGTTACTATTCATATATGGCAACCATAACCTTTTAAATGTCCTGCAATTGGCCGTGTTTAAACAGGCACAATACGTTATACATGTCAATGCACATGACCAGCATGTTTGCCTTTAGTTATTTTGCACAGAAGCGTCCTCACAGAAGGTTAGATCTTTTTTTGTTTGTCCTATATAAGCCCTCGCCACAGCGTGCATTCATTTCGCTCAGTCGACATTGAGAAAAGTCATTGGCGATTTCAAGCTTCAGCGACGGGCTGAAGGCAGTTTGGACAATGAACGATTGGGATGTTTCTACAGCTCTCCGTCATAATCCTCTGGCCATTAATGAGATTGAGACTTTCTCTCGATTTGTGCGTTTCTTCACTGGTCTGCAATGTCTGACAACAAGCTCACTCTTTCCCCACATAATGAAGACAAATGAGACACATTCTCCTCAGGGGTGTTGTCAGAGCACAGACTGTACTGGGCACTTGGAATAAGGCACGTTGGTGGATATGATTATAAATAACATTTTCCCTCCCACTAATTCCATAATTTCTTAATGTATGAAGGAGTGCCCATTTTGAAAATAACATGGAACTATTGAGGAATGTGTATAATGGCATTATAATTGACCGTAACATTTACGATCAAACATGTATCGTCCTGTTTTCGTCTGTGAGTTTGTCAGAAAGTACCCTAGCTGAATGATGCAATAGTGGTTCCATTTCAAAAAACAAAAAACTGGCAGGTCAAATTGTAATTTAACTCATTAATAACATTTCAATAAACGGTAATTACAAAGCTCTCTGCAAATACATCCCAATGAGAAAACAAAAAAAATCTAAGTCGGCAACATAATGAGGCTAAATTTATTTATCCATATGTCTAAATAAAAAATCCATTCCGTTGTGGGAGTAATCTCACCGTTTGCCCAAACTCGCTCGCTTTGATACCACAGATGTCTTCCACCCGCCATTTCTCAAACTGACACAGAATAAAAAAGAGGTGGTGCCCTCCTCCTGTTTAATTAAAATCCTCACTATAACACAATATGTATTAAAGTCTAGGGAATTGGAAAAAGCTTAGCAGCTGCCAACAAAAGATGTGAACATAACTATTTAGATGAAACACAACCGCAGTTTAAAAATAGGTTAAATAAAAAAAACTATAAAACCACACAGGGGGACGATGGCTGCCTGCATCCAACTGTCTGAAAAAATATCACATAATCACGTCCAATTTGGATAGATGTCTTTCCCTCTCTGCGTGAGCTACAAACGCGGCTGGAAATCACATATTTTTGTCGAGGTGACCTACTTTGGAAAAGGCATGTCTTAGATTGAGTTAACCATGACACAATGTAATGTCAAACCCAGAATAGCTAAGCAAGGTGTTAGCTATTCCAGCATGGCTGATAACAAGGCAACAGGGGGATATTATCTCTCTCTATCTCTAATACGCATGCGTTTTTGCCCATCTGCTGGAATGGAACAGCGTTTGATGTATACCTATGGACACATGCTTTATATCATGTCATAATATGATTGATGATCCATATCGTTCCTCTCCGTTTCCGTTCTTGTGTCTTTATCGTAGACACACAAAACAAATATAACGTCTTTTGTACACATACACACCCTCTTTCGCATACAAACACACAGTATGACAGACATGGAAAAGATTTTTAAGTTGAAAAATATCTTGTCTTAGGAACTTCCTGAGTATTCCTTTGAAGATAACGAACCTCAGCAACGTTTCCAGAAGTAATCAATCATTCATGGATGCTTTTTTTTGGTTCAAATTCAAATCATTTCTACAATCATTTCTACATTTGGTGTTTTGAGAACGCAAGATGCTATGTTTGAATACACTTTTCACAATAACAGACAAATCTCTAATTACAAAGAATAATTTATCAGACCGCCAACCATGTCATCATCATTCTGAAGCAAAACCAAACAAGCGTACCACTGAACCATTATATATGATCAGGGTTTCCCACAAAAAAAAGTTTAGTTGAGCTTCCAGAGAAAGAGGTAATAATAGCCATAGCATAGGGCTGTAATAATCGAATCATTGTTCAGAGTCGACTCAAATTCCATCAGTCAAACAATTGTGGTTTTCCAAAAAGAAAAACATGGGCATTATAATAACTAAATAAACAGATAAGAAATTAGGTGGGAGCAGTCTAAAAGCTAAATTGTCCTCAACAGCACAGTCACCTAGAAACAGATATTCTTACATTTTACTCATTAATACCCGACGGATGACTATTGCCATGTTTAACAAATTACACTCACAACGATAGCTCTTAGATCATATAGGTAGGCTATCTTGCCTACAGCACATTCTAATAGGCCTATATCAATTGAATTAGACTTACATATTGTGATGAGCATGCATATTGGAGCTTGATTCCCTGTGGTTTATGCCTGATTAACTGCAGGTGCGCGCGCAGGGTGCCGAACAAAACATATAGACGCTTTCAACGAGTGCGTCTTGTTCGTCTGGGAGGTCAGTTGCTTCCTGTAACTAGTTCAGGGCCGGGGCTCATAGGAGCGTGACGGACGCCGCTCTCCAGCTTACCTGGAGAGTGGCGTCCGTCGGCAATTAGCCTGCTGTGGTTGGCTTCCTGCCTGTTCGCGTGGTCTCTATGCCCAGTGCGCCGCCCAGCCCAACTGTGGTTATGTAACCTTTTCTATATTGTTTAAACGTGTATGCATACATGTCTTAATCTGTGTTTTAGACTTAGTCATTTGTATGGGAAAACTGTGGGCGGGGAGGAGCTAGGTGTAGAGTAACTGGACCTCTCTGGAGGAATATTGTAGCTCCGGATTCACCTTAATGTGTGGCATTGGTTTGACACTTGTGTGGTTTGTACTGCGAGCTGATTGGTGGTCGTTCAGCCACGTAATGTATTGCAGTGGTGAATACTGTGTGCAGTGTGTGACGTCCGTGGGCGGGCATTTTGGGGTGTAGCTATTGTTTATAGTCCATGTGTGCAGACATTCCTAGTGCGTAGTAAGCTAATGTAATAGCTCTAGTGTGCAATATTATATAACGCAAAACTAAGCATGTGCTACCTGTTTCCTTTGTCTAGATTCCCTGTCCCATAGAAAGCCATTTTATAATGTTTGTAGGAGATAATAAAGTGCCTTATTTTTCTACCTGCCTACTGTTGTCCGTGTTTCTTCTGAGGGATCTGACACCGTAACTGGACCATACCGGACTCACAAGGGTGCTGGCAGTATTAATTGGCCTGCCAGTTTCCAGGTTTCATTAGCACAGAAAAAAAAAGAATAATAAGAGAGCTTCACGAGCAGACGTAGTTCATGTTGGATCTAATTAGAGATAAAAACTTTGATGGGTGAATGCTCTCCAACGGGGAAAAAAAAAAGGCCTCTAAAATGAACGTTTCCTCTATATTCATGCTCCGTAATAGTGATGTTGATTAACGAATGGGGCAAACCGCGGTCCAAGTCTAGCGGTGTTAAATGAAAACTGAAACGCCGAAACAACAATGTTAAAGTAACGACCAGATTTCTGAAATAGAAAAACAGGGATATTTGTAGATTGGCGGTCCATAAATCAACACTGTTGGATTTCATAGATGTATTATATTAAATACGGTATATTATAGTGTATTAGGCTAATGGTAGCCGATATATTCTGTCAAATTGAATGCAGACATGAACAGACGTGCACATTGCTGTCGTCATACTGAGAAAAGTTTGTTTGTTTGTGGAGGCGGTCGGCCATTTAGCAGAGGCGCTGCGCCTGGCCGACAGCTGTGGGAAACCCTGATGATCATGAGCACAAATTACTCCCCAAGTTTACCCACGCATATCACAAAGCGAAACTCTATTAACCCTGCCTTTATTTTGAAGCTTTGTTGGCGCTAAACCAATGCATCTCTTCAGGGGACAGCTAATGAGCACAGCAATGTAAGAGGGTGTCAAAGTTCTGTCCGTCTCATCACCCTCTCTCAATGCAACAGTAATAGACCATAATCACTTTTTCAAAGTGTGGATAAGATCATCCTGCTCTAAATGACCACCTCATGCCCCCCCCCCCCCCCCCCCCTTTTTTGTGTTGTTGCTTATCTTAATACAATCGCACCCAGGGAAACCTCAATCTTGTCACACACTGAGGACTAATTAAATGGCGGAATAGCACAGATACATGCTCTCCTTTTCAAAGGCCCACTAAAAATCAGGATTTCGGCCCCAACCTCCAGTCATGCGACAATTTGCTTCTAATTAAATGATCACATAGGGATTATGTGTATCTCGCGGCATAAGTCATGGCTAGTACCATTTAGTCATGAAATGGATGCTTTCATCCACAGCAGCTTGCAGTGAATTTCAACACATCATTAATCAGCAGGTACAGGCATTAAGCGTCTGGCTACAGGTGGTATGCTGCCCAACTAACAATGTGGTACTGCTTGTTGTGCCATTTTGGCTTTGAAATCTATTCCTGCTCATACCACTAACACAGTACTAGTAAGTAGTTTCTACTACTTACTAGTACCACTAAAACAGTACTAGTAAGTAATTTCTACTACTTACTAGTACCACTAAACCAGTACTAGTAAGTAGTTTGGCTTCTCGCATAAAATAAGAGGTTCTGATGCTGTGACTTTTTTTTATGCGGGGAAGAAGAGTGACAGAGATAGTTAGAAGTCGGTTAGAAGTGCGATAAACCAGTGGTGAGTCACGGTGCCATGTCCATTTCCCTCTTTTCACCTAAAGCTATAAAAAACCTATTAGGTTTAAAACCTCAATATTTTCGACGCTGCGTGGTGGCTGCAGTTAAAAGCATTTATCTACGATGTGTCATTTATTTGGTATTTTTTTGGCGTTTTATCTTTCATTTCCTAATCACACAGTGTCATGGGTCCAAATCATCTAGCCAGTGGTTTACCAGCACTGTTAATTGCCCTGTCAGTATGAAATACGCGTTACATCACAGGGCACTATGACATCGCCCTGTGCATTTAAATAACGTCAAGCGCCCCTGAACCAAGTCACACAAACTGCTAGTCTGTGTGCAGCCATTTTATATATGCATGTTCACGGAGCAAAAAAGAGAACAGGTGCTTGATTTACTTGTTGCGTTTCTTAAATAACCCAAAAGCAGGGGAATTACCATGAAACCTTGATGATTTTAGTACAATTATTCTCCATAAAGTGCTCCCTTTACATACAGTTATGCCATTACGGCTAACAGGTCCTTACTCCAAGCTAAATGGCTGCGCTATCGCTGTGCAGTCACAGCAGCAGCTGCTTCAGAAAGCTAATATATTTAAGCTATATCAGGTCATATGACTTCTTAATGCTCGTGTAATGACTTTTGTTTTAGGGCCTACAGAAGTTGACACACAATTACTTTTCCAGGGCACTGTGTGACATTGATGAAGCCATTAGTGAATGAAACGGGGGAAAAAGCCGCAAAAACATCAATTACATGTCGTGGGATATACTCACACCTTTGATTTAATGGATGCATACAACAAATTGAATTTTGCCCCCCCTCCAAAAAAACAAAAAAATAATAATTCTGCCTACTAATAAAATATTCTGAAGTCATGCTTTTATAGAGCATTTATTTAATCTCAAAATAGTTTTTTTTTTTTGGGGGGGGGGGTCTGGTCATTGTAGCAGAAGCTTTTTCTACTGCGAAGAAGCCATTGAACAGTGGGATAATGCTCCATAGCCTTGGCATTGACACGTCACATTAATGACATGGGGAAGTGCACAATCAAGAGCTGCACAATCCCCTGTTATTTGGAGTCCTACTCCTCCTCGGCGATCTGCAATCAATAGGATAAAGCCTGCTCTTCCCATTGCCGCACGTTCCAGAGTACATGTGATTGACACTTCACTTCTGTCAATCTACTCTGGCCCCACTCAGGGGGTTGAGACGTCAATGATAACAGATTGGACGAATGCAACCTATTGCTTTCGGTGAGTAATGCGTTAACACAGGGAAGAGGGTTAACAGCTTACAGCCGCTACTGTTGTATTAGCCAAGTAAAAATGCCCATGAATACCCATTACCCCTTCTATGAGGAATATCAGCACTAAGCATGTGCACACATTTACCAAACGGTTTATTATACCCAGTCAGAATGTGCGTTAGCAGCCAACTTGTGTTTTTTCGTCTCTTTCCTTCTTTCTTTCTGTGTGCGTGCGCGCGTGCGTGCTGCTTTTCATCAGAGGGTTTGTTTTCCCCATTGAGATAAGACATTAAATGTGCAGGAGCAGTGGATGAGGGGCTGTGCTGCAGGGTGGCGAGGCGGAGGCTCCTGATAATGGGGCCGACTCCCGCCGTGCGCGGCTGTAAGGCAAACGAGACGTGGCGCCAGCCCAACATCAGCTATATGTGAGAGGATAGCTAACACGGAAGCAGGGAGATGCAGTGGAACAACATCCACCCGGGTGGACTCACTCTCACTCTCTCTCTCTCTCGCTTCCTCCCTCGCTACATCGCTGTCTCTCTTGCTTCATCTCCATATCTCTCAATCTTCCTCTGTCCATTTCCATGTCCGCCTATCTATCCATAGCTCTCATCTGTCTCAATCCCTCTCTCTCTCTCTCTCTCTCTCTCTCTCTCTCTCTCTCGTTTCTGTCCATCTCGACCCCTCCCTCTCCCACTCCCTCTCCATCTCTCTTTCCTCTCCCACTCACCCTCTGACAGTGTGTCTGTCTCTCGCTCTCCATCTCTCCCTCCAATCTCTCTCCGTCTGTCTGTATCTCCCTGCTACTTCCCCTCATTCAATCCGGCGCTTCCGCTGTCTGTCTTCTCGTCTGTCCTGTTTCTTCTGGTCACAAACATCTAGGTTATATTTTACACAGCAGGGCGCATGTTAGGGTCTTTTGCATGCGGCGCCGTGTGGTGTGACATGTTCGCTTGAACAAATTCACAGAAGCCAAGAACAGGAAAATAAACTGCAGCAGCCTCAGATTATATGTGAATAATGTTGACGCCAACGCAGCGGGTATCGCATATAGCTCCATTGATGGCTTCTCTCAGAGGACAGGTCTCTTTTTGTTTCAGAGTGGTAATGGAAGTCTTCTTTCCCCCTCCCTTAACACTGCGGCATGTCATAGTCAGTCAGTTTGTAACGTGTGCTTATTTATTCAGAGGGGGTGTAAATGTGCATGAGCCGGTGCTCCTGGCTGGGTTCAAAATGGACGACTTACCGGAATTTGTCCTCGGAGATGTGTCTCACAGTGGTGACTTCAAAGCAGACTGCAGAGAAAGGGAGAGAAAGAGAAAAATCCTGATCACACCTTAATGTGCGTGCACAATTAACATTTGATGCACATGCCGCCGATTGTATTATTGTCAGAGTAATGAAATGGTTCAATTCATGGTTCAATCGTTCATTGTATCCCGGACACAAAAGAAAGTGATTTGACATTTGTGTAGTTGTGCGACAAACGTTTCGGTGCACTGCCTCTATTTGGGATCAATTTTACACCAGCGAATAAATGAACCAATGCATTTTTTTATTTTCTTCCACAACAGCTAGGCATTCTTGACTCGTCGTCATTATTAACCTCTATGGGACACAGGACCAAACAACGCAGCTCTACTACACTTGGCACTGCGTTGCATTAGTTATGTCCACGAGAGTCGACCTCTGTTTGACTCAGATTTTCTCCCTCAAACATGGCGTAAAGAAATAATCATTACAAAAATCCAATGGAACATAATTTAATATTGATTCTTGGTTATTGACATTGTGTCCTCTTCTGGTTAGTATTAATTATGGGTTATGATGGAGATCAACCCACTAATTGATGTTAAACCAAATTTTATGAGCATCAATAATGACTGACATTTACAGTAACTTAACATGTAATTTATGCTCAGTGAAGTGTCGCAGCAGTATTTACTGCAAAACGCACACAGCGTTAGTTCATCACCTCAAAGCAAATCTCCTTTATTAATTGGCAATACAGAGGTCACAACCCTTTCTTACAAATAGAAACCCTAAAAATTGAATGAAAAAATGATTGATCCATTGCTCAGATGTATTCCTGCAGGCAGTTATTTCCAATAACATATTTGCCTCTTTGTTTCGTAGATGTCATGTTTTGTAGATTTTCATCGGGTGCTGGCAACCCAACACAGTCGTCAGTCAAATATACAGAGAGAGAGACGTACTGAGGAGCATTGCGGCTAATTAAGCGTTTGGTAGGAAAATAAAATAAACCGAAAACGAGTTTACACAACAGCTTGTCAGGTAGTTCCACAACAAGAGGGGGCTCTGTGTGACTCTCCTCCTGTCACGCGTGGTTGCCGTAGCGACCATCGTGATTAGATCTCAACAGTTCTTTGTATCACCACTTGCCTCCGCGGTGCGGCGCCGTGTCTGTGGCCAATCAAGCCATATTTACCAATCCAAGCCTTCTCCTCCCACTTTGTGTAAACAAGATCCAGGAGCGACACCAAAACGGATGTCTCCCCAAGGTTATCCGTTAACCATCCATAATACAGCTAAAGCTTGTTTTTTGCTGCCCCCCTCACCCCATTGATTTGTGGTCACGAGATTCAAGTCAACGCAGCACCGAGGAACATGTGAAAAAGCGAGTAAAAATGGAGGATGGCGAGCCATTGTTATTCAAATGAACACGCAGCATTATTTCTCCATTTTCTAAATTGTACTATCGTCACTAGTCAGCATTCCTGTTGACCCAAGATCGGTGTGGCACGCACAATTTCATGCATGCACGCATACACGCTGCACTTTGCTGCCCTGTCCTACATCCTCTTTTTCGCAGCTCCTGAAGCATGCCACAGTGTGTGCTATAATATAATATTACATTCATTGCCTATACATGTTTATTTATTCAAATTACGTTGTTATTTACTGAGCCTTAGCCAATGATATTACAAACAATGGTCCCAACTATATTCTGCCATATCAAGTCTTTATTTTGATCCCAGATGGATAATAATGCATATTTCTTTCTTAAAAGTATTTTGTAAGGAAATATGCAATGGGTTCTAATAATATTTTGTGCGCAGTCCCTGGTGTCCCGGTTACACCGATAAACCACGCGATCCTAATGGCCATCCAAGAGGTAATTTGGTTTCTACTTTTGTCCTGTAACCGAGTGTACCTACTCTGTCTTCACTGGCAACACTGGCAAGCACACCCAAGGGCAAACAGCCATTTGTTTTGTGTTGCGCGGTGCCTTAGATCATTGAGCGAGCCACTTGTTTCCCTTAACTATAACCTTGAGCGATGGATCCCAACACATCACAAGTTTAACTTTACTTTACTTACTTTGCTTAGTTTTCGTGCCGTTACACAGCACAGGAGTTCAGGTTTTCTGACCACTGAACATACCGTAAGAAGATTATCGGCAAAAAACAACAACCACGGTCCATTGTGAGTAATGGTCTTACACGTATAGCTCCACCTTCTCATGACTAAGCTTCACATGTCACACCATGACTAAGCTTCACATGTCACACCATGACTAAGTGTCACACCATGACTAAGCTAGTCACACCATGACGAAGCTAGTCACCATGACTAAGCTTTATATGTCACACCATGACTAAGCTTCACATGTCACACAATGACTAAACTTCACATGTCGCAATATCACTGCTACCACAATAAGAGCCCCGAGTAAAAAGCTACAACAGTACGGCGGCCCACAGAGGACATACAATGTGATAAAAGGCTGTGAATAGTGAGCACATTCTGCAGAAGCTCCATTGATTTTAACATTAGCCTCTAACCAAACACACCACTCCCCTTCTGTTCACCCCTCGAAACAAATATGGATGAATCTCGCCTTGACGCCAACCACCACCAGCACCACCAGCACCACCACCCTCCCTTATGCCTCCGCCGCCTGTCCAAAATCAGATGGAACAACTGTGCGCACTAATGCACCAAATGAAGAAACTAAAATGATTGTTTGATGGAGGTGTTACTTCTGTCACTTCTCATTTTGCTCACACGGCGGGCTGGAAAACACAGGGGCGGGCAGCCAGGCGTATCCTCCCCCCCCAACCCCCCTGCCTCGCTTCCATTAAATGCCAGTCTGCCCCTGCCACCCCCATCGCCCCCCCCCCCTGTTGCAGCTCCCTGTATTAATTGTGACTTAACAGACAACATATGGTTCTCTTTGCATGCCCTGTGCACAGTTGGCACGTCGGCCGCCACCGGTTCCTTCAGGCTGGCCAAAGTGACCTCCAGAGACGGAGAGAGAGAGAGCGAGATACAGAGCAAGCGAGATAGAGAGACAGAGAGAGAGAGAGAGAGAGAGAGAGAGAGGGCGGGAGGGAGGGAGAAAGATAGAGAGAAAGCGAGAGAGATGGAGAGAGAGAGGGCGGGAGGGAGAGCGGGAAAGAAAGAAAGAAAGAAAGAAAGAAAGAAAGAAAGAAAGAAAGAAAGAAAGAAAGAAAGAAAGAAAGAAAGAGAGGGAGATGGAGAGATGGAGAGAGCCAGGGTGGGAGGAAGAGATGGAGAGAGCCAGGGTGGGAGGGAGAGAGATGGAGAGAGATGGAGAGAGATGGAGAGAGGGCGGGAGGGAGGGAGGGAGGGAGGGAGGGAGGGAGGGAGGGAGGGAGGGAGGGAGGGAGGGAGGGAGGGAGGGAGGGAGGAGCCCTAGAGAAAGGGATTAGCCAGAGCATTGTGAATGGGGGGCTTAGAGAGTGCACTGAGCTTGGACACAGAAGAAAGACTCAGGTGTGGAAAAGATCAGAATGAGATTTTTCTATCCGAGGCACGCACACAAGCAAACCTGCGCACACACACACACACACACACACACATTGATATACTTACACACAATTATACAAACAATTACAATGATATCATGATATCAGAATTTGATCAAACCTGAAATATATAAGCCTCTTTCAAACGCTTCTTACCTCGTATTAGCAATGAAATATTCAAGCTTGGCACCCTCATCATTTATTTAGACATACAATTATTTCTTACTTACAACAATAACTGTTAACTTAACAGTCCAACCATGTATAATATTCATTCAGTTGTTGCCTGTGTGAATCACATCAAATAATATATGCTCTAATTATCATTCTGCTTATACTGCTGTTCACAATAACACAGTAACACCATAGGGTTGACAGAGTCAACCCTATAGTGACCCCTCGACAACAAAACATGGCAATGTAACGATTTCTCTGTCACCTTTTGTTTTTGTTCAAAATAACAACTCACACCGCCAGCACTATGCACTACAGCAGCGACACAGGTCAGGATGGGCCAACAAGTGTGTGTGTGTGTGTGTGTGTGTGTGTGTGTGTGTGTGTGTGTGTGTGTGTGTGTGTGTGTGTGTGTGTGTGTGTGTGTGTGTGTGTGCGTGCGTGCGTGCGAATGGTATGCAATCCACACTGATGGTATCCTTGTGATCAGAACCTCTGATCAGATGATATGGTAATATGCTCCTCTCTTCCCTTCCCCATACTCCTCCTCCTCCTCCTCCTCTCTCGTTCTGATGATGACCAGTCTCCTATTTATACACTTAGTCCAGCTCAGCACTTTCCCCAGCACTGCATAAATAATCAGGAGGTCGTACCAGTGGATGGCGGATATGAGGGATGGCTTCTGCAACTTCTGGCTGCCCGCACATCTACAGCACACACACACAGTATCAGTATCTGTATCAGTAGCCTCTCTCTCTTCTGTGTCCAGTTCTCTCTCTCTCGCTTTATCTTTCACTTTTTATTAATCTCAATGTTGGTCTCACTGTCTTTGTCATGCTCTCTCTTTCTCTCTCTTTCTCATATATCCCGATATCCAGATCAGTTATTGCGTATTGCTACTTACTCATGCAGTAGTAAACCAGTGAACAGCAGCATTAAAAGGCACTTTGGCTGCCGAGGATGTGCGTATCGATTTGGAGTGAAGTGCCTGGCTAAGATGGGTCTTCGAGACCGCAGAGCACATACGACTTGTCACTTCTCATCTTTCGGTTATTACTCCCAACTTCTGGCTGAACAACTCGCACTTGACTTTACTTTCTCTCTATGTTTAGCCCTGCTCTGCATCCGACACTAATTAGGGGCCGTGTGTGTGTGTGTGTGTGTGTGTGTGTGTGTGTGATACCTCAAGTGCATCTCAATCACATGCTGATAATAAGTGAGCCATAAATCACAGGAAACTTTTACTGATTGCATTTTCTTGAACGAACATGTTTATAGCAATTATATCCCCAAAATATATCGTAACAATAAGCAAAGGTAACCTTGCCCCCCCCCCATCAGAAATGTGAAAAAAAGTCATGATTTGCAAGTATAATTCAGCAGTATAAATAGAAGTCGTAACCATGGCAACGAGGAGGGACTCCTACCTTATAACTCAACAATCAGAACACAACACAGCTGCAAGTGTGTCAGGGGTTGGTCCCACAAGCAAAGCACCCCCCCCACACACACACACACACACTCTCTGAAGGCATAATCAATCAGAGGAGACCACATATCAAATCATAAAAGTGCGTGACTCATCGTAATAATGCTAACAAGGTATAACCAAGTTCTTGCTGCTGCATTTTTGGCCAATGGTGCCATTGCTCGAGCATTAAACTACACACAGACAGGCGCTATTGCTCCTATGATGACAACAAGCAGCTATGGTCACCATGGCCACAGATAGGGTACAACATGACCAGTTAAATTTGAAATCTGAACTAAAAAGCCAAATGCGAACTGAGGACATTACCATGTAATAGTATTTAGTCATTAGTCATAGCCTTTTTGTAGGTTATAATAATGAGCAGGTATAGGTGAGGCATGCTCAGGGATGCCTACAGATCGACTGCAGACATTGGGGTACAAAACCCAGGACTTTTTTGGCTGGAAGACAATAGACCATTCCCCCCCCCCCCCTATCATGCCTTCACTATCTATCATGCGATAACATGCAAAACACGTTTAGTTGTACTAAAGCAGTATTTGGAGCTGGACTGTGGGGAGTTTTAGCGATGCTTTTTTTAGTCTTTTAGATTCACTAGAGTATGCCTAGCCATGGCAACAGCAAGATTACACATGACAAGCACTGCCCAGAGCAACTGTTTCACACCATTTGAGTCAGGTAGCCACATTAAGGAGCTCTACACAGCTGCTACACATAGCTTGCTGTTTTTTTTTTCAGGGAATGTAATTTTAGCTCCTGCACACTCTGTGAGAAGAGCACACCCAGGATGATATGATCCATAGATGTATGGGTGTGAATATCCTGCATTGTACTCGCACGCACGCCAGACACTAGTCCTCTAATTCACCGACAGCACAATGTGTCTGCCGCACTTCGCAAAGCATAAATCATGGAGGGGGGTTACGCAACACACGTAATACCAGACATTTGTAAAGGTGTATGGCGTCTTCATTTTTTGGAGCGAGCGCTCTGAACAAAATGGATTTCTGTTGAAATACCGTGTCAGACGCGGCACTACAGGGATTGAACACACCTGCGTTTTGTCATCCGTCTTATATTTAGAATGCGTTCCTTAAGATCTCCTTCATTAAAGACACGGCGGTGAAGATCTTCACTTTTCCTTTCTTTTTTTTTTACCACCTCTGAGCGACACATCCGCAAACACATCCCGGAAAACATTTTCCCATTCGCAGTATTCACGGGGCATTTTCGTTCCTTACTTTCGCCCTCAAAAGGATCATGTTTAAAACAACCCTATCGCAATTTAACAATTAGCATTATTATTTATAACGCCTGAATGTGACACCCAAGCCGTACCATTTCTTTAACACATTTTACCATTGAATTCTTCCCATTTGAACAACGCTTGTCTATGTAGGAGGCCATTAGACCACCTTGTGACCCCTTGTTTCTCAGTAACCATAATGAGGGGGAATTTAAAGCCAAACCCATTATACAGTATGGGCTGGTCCATGGCGAGTCCATTAATGCAATTGTTAAACTTTGTCCTCTGATAAGAGATAATAACTCCCCCCCCCATGTGGTTAAAAACAAGTCCGGTTGGTTGCAGTAGTTTTCCACGGGATGTCGTCAGTAAATCCCTTGATTGCGTGCACTGCAGACGTAAGAAAGAAATTCAAGAAAGTCATTACGCTCTCTGATTCCTACCCTGTCATGGTTAACTAAAAGGGGGAAAAAACACACTCCAACAGCTGGAAGGTGACTATGCCCAACAGGCCTGAGCTTACAACTCTTGATTGCCCCTGCATGTTGATTAAATGCAGAATCGTGCTTTCGCATTCAGCTGAGGTCGGTGTTGATTCTAGTGATTTGAGATTTCAGCCTAACGTGAGCGGAACACAGGCTTTTGCAGTAACTCATTTAAGTTGCGCTAACTTACTTTGTATTCGCCTAACCCGGAGGTCAGCCAACAATAATGTAGCCAGACCCTCGCAGAGGGATTGAATCCCTGTCTGTCGTTGACGGACAGGGAGTGGCGTGACAATGAACTTTCGCACCTCGTGGGAATGGTTCGACAGCAACAGCTGACTTCCTTTATGTCCAAAGATGTCCAACTTTCATGACAGTTCGATGTTTCACTGGGAAAGTTTTAAACTCAGTATGTAGTATGTAGTTTGCTTCACATTCTGCGATTTGATATGACCTGCCCCCTCCAGCGGTGCCTGCAAAATGTTGAGTCATTGTAACACACCAATTTGTCGCCGGGGTAACACATATGAGGTGTATTATAAGGTTGCCACCATATTCCCTGTGAGTCACACAATGTGAAGCTAACTGTTTAGTCATTTAGCAGATGTTTTTAACCCACCTTACAGTGAATACAGGTGCAGATCATGAAGGACCGGGGGGGGTATCTTGTTCTAGAAGGCCTACAAGTGGGTTAGGGTTAGTAGCTTACTGAAAATTCATAGCTTGCTGAAAAGAAAGGGTGAATATTTGCTGGCACAAAACGCTCCTCCATTTTCTCTTCAACATTCATTTCAACAGCGTAAACACAAACATTTAAACCCAATTATTTTGAAGAGTATTTGTCAACTTAGCCGTTTTTCTCTCCAATCATCAACGGTTAGCTTGACTGGGACCGGCTTGCTTAGTCATGCTGATGAAATGCAACTTCTCCAACTCATTTAGAGAAAAAGACGCATTCCAGTTCAACTCTCGTTTTGCACAGCACAACAAAAAAAAGACAAAAATTATATATTATTTTTCCTTAGAGAGTCTTGAGTTTTGTTCATTCTGTTATTTGCTTCAATAGGCGCTGGACAAACAAAGGCGATATTGCAAACCGTGGTTTCGAATCAAAAATGCACAACAATTCCCTTTACAGCATTTTGGTAGCGAGGACAGATTTTCCACCCACATAAACATGTTTTGTCTTCGCAGAGGCAATAAGACTACCTTTTGTGTGCAGTAGCTAATAATAGCAACGCACCCCAAAAAACAAACAAACCCCTCGGTGAAATGCACCGTTTCAAACGCTTGCAAAGCGCACATTAAAAAAAAAAAAAAGCCATTGCACGCCTGTCATTTAATGTCAAGACTATTGACAGTCCAACTGATATGGGAGGAGGATTATGCGGTTTATAGCCGTGCGTGTTTAGCATGCCTGGAGAAGTGTTCTACTTGGATGGCAGCGGCTGCCGCTCTGCCAGTCGCTGCCATTGCTCGCTCCTTTCCTCCCTCACACGTAATCCCATGAAGAGAGACAACTCTTTAATGCTTAACATCCCTAACACAGCCAGCGTCTCTTAAGAGGCAGCCACTATGGACGTGCCGATCCATTCTGGATCCTCGCTCCCCCCCCCTCCGCAGACGGATATGGTTGACGTACGCAAGTTACATGAACAAATAAATATAGAAATACACAAATACATCACAGACATGATGGAGACTGAATAATCGGGACGAAAGGGAACGCATGAATGCCATGAGCAGGTTAAATGTGCTCCACACCATGTCTAGTATATTATGGGATGTTTTGGAGAATCAGTGGCTCCGCTGTAATCCCCACCGCAGATGCAGTGTCATACTTCTGTGTGCACTGTAAATGACAGGGGGACAAGATTGCCTTTATGCTTTTGAGAATGAGAAAAATCCTACCACTGGAATAAAGTAACTGCAACTGTTATGCTGTGTATTGTTTTTATAACGTATTCCACATGTTTTATCAATAGAGAGAAACACCTTCTCTTTTTTAGTTTAGTGAGAATCGTTCACACCTGATAACGCAGGCACATTCAAGTGTTTCTAAAATGACGCATATGAAAAGTGAGCCTAACCGAGTTTAAAGCTTGTTTGTTAATAAAAATCCCTATTTTACCCCCCGAAAAATCCAATTAAGGTATTTCTAGACTATGGTGGAGATTTTAGTGAAATGCTGACCTAGTTAAAGCTGTTAAACAGGAAGGGATTTTACAGTAGCGAGCTGTGATTGATAGCCCCATCGCATTTGATGAATCTTGCTTGGATTGTTGTGCTTTCTGGAAGTCTGTAATGTGCTAATCTGTTGTTAAAATGAATAATTGAAATGGATAATGTGCAGTATACTCATTTGGAGCGAGTCCCCGGCGAATCATGTCAAGTTACCGACAAATATTAATCAAAATGCTTTGCCCTCGAGTGCGAGGTGAGTAAGCTATGCTTCCCCATGCTAACAGGGAGAGTGAAGAGAAAATGCATTTGAGCTGCTTTGAGAATGTCCCATAGGTGTAGAGGCACATCATCATGTTTACAATCTCCCTGTTTCCACTTGCATTTTTAACATTTTCAGAGAAATAGGAAAACGCACGCACGCACACATGTACACACACACACACACAATGAAGGCATCAGAGGCCACTTTAGACCACATATCAAATCATAAAACTGCGTGACTCATCGTAATAATGCTAACAAGGTATCATGTCTTTCAATCCAATTTCTGGCCAATGGTGCTACTGCTTGTGCATGAAACTACACACGAACAGATGCTATTATGCTCCAACGATGTAAAAAAAGACATCTTACTTTGCTTTTCTTCCCTCAGCCTTTGTTACCCCCATTCCATATCTCAACAGCCAACAGAAATACACCCACACCAAATCTTTAGGCTTGACATTTTAAGTGCTGCTTTTGGGGCAAATTATAATGTATATTACAAAGAGGGCTGTGGCATGAGATAAAATGTATGTTTTATTAATCAAGTTGATGCAAGTCAACAGTCCTCCTCCACTGTAATAAGAGCATGGCATACCATTGGGAGTCACAGTGAACTAACAGCATAACCCTGCTTTCTCCACAGCATTTAGGGGCATAAATCATAATAAAAGCTATAAGGCTAAATTTACACTCACACGCTGTTTCTAAAAGAAAACAACAACAAAAAAACACCCAGCACATATTTAATACCGATGAACAAGCATTAAACTTATTTTCATAATTGCACTGAAAATTGTTTAGTTTCAGTCCATTACATGTGCCTAAGTAATTACCCCCAATAAACATATGGTTTTCAGTTTGTAACATGAACCTGAGTAATCGCCGGGAATTCGATTTTTTTGAGAAGAGGAAAAAATGAATGTAGAAGCAGGATGATGGGTAATTATTGCTCTGAGCGGTAACAGAAAGAAAGTTAAAAAGAAATGATTTTTGATGCCCTGTTTCAGATAATGAGGCACCAAGGAGTAGCGAACGCATTTCTGGTCCGTCAAGGTCAATTGTTTTCACGTTGATCATGATTATGACGGCTTCATGGCTTGATACTAAACTCTTTTGGTGGATTAAGAGATAACATATCCACATTGTACCAAACCGATTGATTTGGAGCCAACGTGTGTATATTTATATCAGAAGTAGGCCTACAACAAATAAACACTTGGACCCCCTTCTCCACGCCATATTTGCTACTTAGCCGATTATTGAGATGTTGAGACGAATAATTTGTGTGAAGATCCTGGCAGCAGTTATTATTTATCACAATGTACTATGCATATTTTAACTGATGACTCATCTGCAATGTAGATAATATGGCAGGCCTCTTTGCCAAAAAAGACCCGACTTTGTTATGCAACATCTGCTTGGCAGTAGTTTTTAGCCTTTATCCAAAGCTACAGTAAAAACATGTTTGGATACATGCCATTCATGAGCAAAAAAGGGGTTCAGCATCTCGCAGGAAGACTGCAGACATTGGGGTTCGAACCCAGACACGTTCGGCTGTGGGTCCATCACCTCCTAAGCAGCACTAGAGTCTAGAGAACAGTGCTGCCCCTTAATGGCCAATGCTGCTTTAACTGAACATTTCCTCTGGTTATATTTAGAGTTTTTAAAGAGGCCTCTCAGTCACACACAGTGGGGCTGCTTATCCCTTCTGGGAACAAACAGTGAAATGAGAGTCGGCCCCGGCGACTTTCAAAAGCCTAGAGTTCATCGCGGTTAATCCCATCATAGCGGGAGCGCGCCGGCCAGGAAGAAGGCCTCCTATGCATACACAGAAAACTGTCCAGATCAATGGGCCTACTTCAGCGGAGCAAGCCGTGCCGGGGTGAACTGAGAAAATGAGATCAATAGTGAAATTTAGCCGAGGCCCGCCGCACGGCCTGAACTCTCGGGTTAATGGATTAAACTGAGTGGACGCCCCGCTCATTAACCTGACCCTAGAGGAGCTGGCCCTCACGCTCCCACACTCACGTGTGTGTGTGTGTGTGTGTATGTGTGTGTGTGTGTGTGTGGGGGGGGGGGGGGGGGGAGGAGGAGGGAGCATACATGGTCCCTCGCGGCGAAAATGGGACCACCTGACGGTTCCCTCGAAAACCTCCCAGGTCCATCTGTGAGCAGCAGACGATGAGGAAGTCTGACTCGCACAACATGGCCGCACATGACTCACTTACGGGCGCGGAAATCACTCGGCATGTCACCGAAATGGAAAACTGTGTGTGTGTGCTTGTCTGCATTTTTTTGAGTGTGTCACTGAATGTGAGTGCGTACGTGTCTGTGTAAAGTGTGTAAGTGCATGTGCGCATTTGTGCACGTGTATAAAAGCGAGTGGTGTTTCACACACACTCATCAACCCCCCCCCCCCCCCCCCCCCCCCAGTGGGTGTGCGTGTGACTGTGTGTGTGTGTGACTGTATGTTGCTGTGAGTGCGTAAATGTATGTACATATGCATATGCATGCATATATTTTATATATATATATATATACATATATATATATGCGTAGGTGTGCGTGTGACTGTGTGTGTGTTTGTGATTGCGTGAATGTATATACTGCGCATCTGTGATTGTGCAAACGTGTGTGTGTAAGTGTGTTGTGTGTGCATTTGACTGTGTTAATGCTGTATCTGTGTGTGTGCAGTGACTGTGTAAATGCATGCATGTGTGCAATGGGATTGTGAAAATCCATGTATGTGTGTGTGTGTGTGATCTAGACAGTGGAGCAGTGGTGGGTGGCGAGGGGGGGGTCTGGTGTTTGTGTGTGTGTGTGCGCGCGTGTGCGTGTGTGTGTAGTGTGATTGTGATGCAGACAGTGGAGCGGTGGTGGGTGGCGGGGGGGTCTGATGAGTATGTGATACATGCCCGGGTGACGGCGGCGCCGGCGTCTCCTGAGCGGTGGCCTGTCAGAGATTGATAACCCAGACAGCAGGGATCTAGCGAGCCCTTCGTCAGCGACCCTGATCCCCGTTCAATAAGACCCACCTTACATGACATGCACACGCACACCACTGCCCCACTCGCTTAAGGGAAATCACTTTGTTGTTTTATTTCTTCTTCCGAGCTGGAGATTTATTTTGTCGGACCGGTTTGCTGCTGTTGCCATGGACATGAATGTAACACAGGCTGTGTAACATTGGGGGAAAAAAATCAATTTGCAGTTTATCTTTATATGGACATGGCCTATTTTGATTTTGATAGATCACTCACAGTTAACATGCACTCAGTTGATATACTTTATTAATTCCAGAAGGGGACACTTACAATCACACTAACTAGCAAGGAGAAACTGCCTGTGTCTCTCTCCATTTCCTGCCTTCAAGAGGACCCATAATTTTCCTGATCGTAGATCTAGAGAACAAATTCAATTCTACAGTTATTTTGTCGATGGGAATCCCCCTGGCCTTGATTTTACATCATGCTTTCATGTCTTAAATTCGAAAATTGAATAATTCCCTCAAGTCATTGAATGAATTTTAGATCTCAAAGTTGTGGATAGTGAGGCAAAACTGTCACTTTTTTTCAGGCCGTAAAAGGGAAAGAAAAAAAGAAAAGGCAATCCATCTTAGTTTAATCTCTCTCTGAGTCAAATCCAATTAAATGACGAGTGGACGTTTTGCTAAAGCTAATCTAATTAATGAATGATAACCAACAGAACTGGTGGCCAGAACGCAACACACTGATGAAGTTACATCTATATAGCGCTAAACTTGTAGATTACTTACCTTTGTTATTAGATATTTGGGTTAGATACAGGCCAATGTTGAAATACAAAAACTCTGCTTTATCTGGTAACCCCTTTACGCATTGAGACAAACAACATCAAAAAGATAAAGTGAAGCCTAGCCGGCGGGAGCTACATGGATTTCCATAAAACGGACCACAAGAGCAGAGATCACAGGTAATGGAAAGCTCTATAATGGTAAATTATTTCACAAAGCAAGATATTTCAATTTTGGCCTGATGTATTACCCAGTTGCCAAACGAATCCCTTTGACAAATATACCGTCCCCACTAAAAACGAATCAGTCATCTTGAGTTTTCTCTTCCAAACCAAACAAATCTTTGATAAATAAAAATAAATAAATAAATAAATTTGAGTCGCAACAAATAATTTCGTCCCTTTCATCAGACTTGTTAGGAGTAAGTGAAAAATGCATAATTTACATAAATAATGAACATGCCTAATTAAGTCCACATGAGTCCATGTAACTCCAATGAGTGTGTATTGTTGTTTATTTGCTAACATAATTAGCACTATTGAGTTGATTCACAAAATGCCTATTTCTCTGCCAAAAAGCCGTCAAATTTATACTACAAACTGGAGGGTTTAATTTGACGCCGCCTGCATTTACACCGACGCGTACGTTAAAACAACGTTGGCCGGCTGGTCATAGCGGCTCATCTTGCGTTACCTAAGGGGACGGATGGGAGGAGAAATGTAACGCCACACTGTGTCAACCTCTGTTGTACAAGTAGACACCAGGAGACCATAGTCCTCATTATGGTGATGGGAAGGTAGTGTGAGAGGTTGCAGAGCTGCCCGGCGCACCAGCTTCCTCTGCGAACATCGGTATGCATTTCTAGGGAGGGAGTACAATATGACAGCTGCCTATTAGCTTATATTTCTCACAGTGCCACCTGTGGTATAGCAGGGAGAGCAGAAAACCAGGTTGTCAGGCAGCAGCAAAGTCACAAGGCAAAACAAAACAACTTTAGTTGGTGGGGTTTTTTCTCCCCTTTTGCCTGGACTACAATAAATGCATATTTATGTATTATGCAGCCACGTTATACTGCACTGGCTGATTGTTTACTGTACTTTGCATCTCAATTGTTGTTCAGTACATAATAAATTATGCCATCCTTCTGGTATCATTATGGCAGCACACTGGTTTCAGTAGGAAGCTGCATTATCCTAGTCTGGCAGCTGAGAAACAGTCGGCTATATACTTTGACTATATTGTGTGTTTTGTTTGATGGATTTATTGCTTGACCCGAGGGCTACACATCCACGCCCACACCTGTCCTTCACAGGGCAGGAAAAACATTTTCAATGAATCTTCTCCTCTGGTTCCTTTCTATCGATATTGTGGAGCGGGGGGGGGGGGGGGGGCATGGTTTTTTAATAATACATATCGGGATAAAATGTTGAAAAATAAATATCGTCAAATCCCCCCCCGCCAAAAAAGCCACATACATTGCCACGGTGTCTGCCAGTCTAACTTGCAACCTATGCTCCTAGTTATATTGTGTAAATATCAAAATACGGAGTCGGCATATGTCCCCAATACCGATATAAATGGCCAATTCTGCCAGCCAGCTCTTTCAGAAAATCCCCAAAATATATACATATAACTCCTAGAGCATTGAAGTGCAATGATCAAAACGTCTGATCCTTTCAGCACCGTGTCAGAGCGAATTTCCGCCACTTAAAGCGTATGCAAACAATGTGGAGAAGATCACTCACTGGGAGTCCTGTGTGTTTATCTCGTGAAGGAGCGGTGTGCGAAACCAGAGATTAAGAGAGCACTCGGCTGACACCGGGGCTCACAGCCAGCGCGCGGAAAAACACACCGCCGCAACCTTTGGAAGGTGTGCCTGCGGCGGCGTTGGAGATGCGATGATTTAGGCCTTTCATTTTAAAACCGCCCTCAACCAAGGAGCGCTCCCCTTAAGATCGCACAGGATTGCATGCACGCACGTGCACGTGCACGCACACGCAAACGCGCGCACACACACACACACACACACACACACACACACACACCTGGTGGCCATGAAAGGACTTCTTACAAATCGGTTGAAATCGTTATGTTTCATTTAAGTAGAAGCAATTATATTAGATTGGGTTTTTCTCTTGAGCAGCCACACCCTTCAGCTGCCCTTGTTGCACCGGTATCTGTCTGTAAGTCTCTGTCCTCTAACTGTACTCTCATCTTGCCACTGTTAAATCCAGCACAGCGGTGCTCAGAGCTGCTTGTCGCAGCACACACCCCACCCCACCACTCACAACTCAAACGCTCGGTATGCCTAGCGGTTGCCACCTGCAACAAACCCGACGACCACTCGTTTCGTCACCCCTCCCCCAGAGTTCGCCTTGAGACATTTTGAGTGTCTGATTTGCACTGAGACTCCCACTTACAGAAACAACCAGCCCACCCTACAACAACAGCCTGTCTGGGCCATCCCAGACACCGGTTAACCCCCCCACACACCCCCCCCCCCCCCCCCCCCCAAACCGCCAACAGGGAAATAAGAGTGCATTTTTAAACAGTGCTGAGCGTCGATGGCTACCTTCCTGCCCTTAATTAATGACCCGACACAAGGAAGAAGGGACAGAGGGAAGGAAGGAGTGACAAGCAACTGCAGACAATCAACATAAATATCCTGGAGGAGTTTCTGAGGGGCCGGCGCGGAATTGGACCATTGTCGGCCCCCTGCTCTGATTAATGGCCCCGCGTGAAGCCTGGCGGTCGGTCGCCATTCCCTGTCACCGAGCTCCCTCTCCCTCTCCCCCTCTCTCAGCACCTCCGCTGGCTCCTCAAAAGTAGATTACTCCCCTATACACTCATTATAAATCAACCAGCATCCATTATCTACATGCACATCGCGAGTCAGCCCCTCTAAGCGCACACGCACGCACACACGCACGCACGCACACACGCACGCACACACACAATAATAAATGAAGCCAAAAGAAATGGCGAAAACATTTTTCAAGTTGATATTATGAAATATACGGTCGATATGTCTTCTTTAAAAAAAAGTGCGATTTGTAAGCGTTTGTGAGCTGGCGATGCGTGAGACATTAAGCAGCCAGAAAGATATAGATTATGCTACATATGCAACCATGCAACAAAACGTGCAAAATGTGCAAATTAGCAATTCTGCATGGACAGAATTCAGATTAGCATCATATATTTTGAGAAAAGGGGGCTGTGAATATACGCACAGTTTCTGTCCCTTAAAACTAATGGCACTAGTTAAATACTAATAATTATTTGGCTGCAAGTGCTGCCATATACACATTATGTATTCATCATCTCCTGCCAGAGTAAACATATTGGGAAAAAATTGCACACTGTTGTGTTGCTGCTTAGCCAAACATCCGTCCTTAAAATTGTTATGGTTTACCTGTGTGTGTGTGTGTGTGTGTGTGTGTGTGTGTGTGTGTGTGTGTGTGTGTGTGTTTAGCCACTTCAATTATGAGGAATACAGCCTACCCAGGTTTTTTTTTTTGTGTATACAATTTGAAGCAGCTTTTGAATTTGAATAGCTCAGTTGTCCTGTTATATTTGTGCTATTGCGCGTATTTACCATGCTGAAATGTCACCTTTTCAGTAGTTAAATACTCTTCACCAATACATGGCACACCACTGGTAAAGAGGGTTTTACTGTTTACTCCAATACAAAACGCACTTCGACTGCAAACACATAACAAACTTGAAAAAGAAACACATTTATTTTCTCCAGGCAGACGCAATACTGCACACTCAAAAATTGCCCAAAAGCTCATCTTAGTTTCATCATCGTTTTCTTAGCAAGAGGATTTGGTGTAATACTTCTTTTTTTTTTTTTGAAACAAAGACATTCAAAACATTAGATGTGGGCGATTTTTTCTTAAGCAAAACAGATTGGCATCTATGTGCAGTTCCTCCATATCACTTATGCTCTATGCTTTTCTACATGATTTAATTTCGGGGAAAATAGAGCTGTTCTCCTTTTGGCTCATTTCCTTTACTTGCGTTCGCAGCCATTACTCTGTTTTACATTATTCATGGCGACATTTCTTACTGCAAGTTCGCACCATAACATTTTGAGGACTGAAACCATTAATTCACATGTTTTAAGATGTATTTCACTGCTACGGGTTGCAATAAAAACAAGCAGTCAGAAACGGCCTGCTGAGCACTTATTTTGTTATGGAATATATCAAAGTTTGTAGCCATCATTTTTGAGCATATTGTACCCGTTCGTCTGAATGGAAAACAAAGAAAGAAGAAAAAACCATTTGCTTTGTGAAATATAAGCTACTGCTATATATTATATTATTTTTCAAATGACGAATGAACACTACAGATATAGAATCAAATGAGCATGAAGGATTTCAGATACACCAAGCAGCATTAGTTAAACATCCGCCAGGTTACACAGGTTACAAGTTATGGGAATGATATATTCTGTATTTATATGCATGTGGCTTGGGATACAAATATATCTTGCTATATTATTTCTGTTCTTAGTTAGTTGGTTAAAGGGCATTAAATATGATTAACAAATACACTTTACACTTATTTTGTATCTATAGCTAGCCCTTTGTATGTATATCAAGCCATAGTATTGCAAAGGTTCATTAACGGGCAAGTAAACCCCAAAAATCACATTTCAGTCGAGAGCCGTGTTATTTTTTACTAAAACGTATAAAGTAGTTAAGCGGTGGAAATTCTGAAGTCTGCTACTTCGGGCTAAAAGCTTTCCAGAGCGGTAGATTTCCATTGGCTGCAAACTCTCCTCAACTCGCTCCTATGGAACCCAATGTGTTTTTATGAAACCTTTACAACAGTCATGACTGCTCAGACCGCATTTATTCGAAACTCGTAGCGGACGTCATCCTGCTAAAACGGGGGTTTATATACCCTTTAAACATGTCGTCAGGCCATTAAAGCCCCTCCAATTGATATTTAGGAATGTGTGGTTAATACTACCATGGAGCTATATATTATTCATTACTATTCTCAATTCATTTTAACTTGACTCTTTGCTTAACAGCCCTTAGCTTATTTTTCCCTCCAAAACCGAATTCCACAAAGCTTGTCACATCACACAAGTCCCAGTTTGGTAATGTGTACTAGCAGGCAGACAACATTATATACACACTTCTCCCAGGTGGACTTTAAGAGAGTATTACTGAAAGGGGAAACTAGGTATTGGAATACAACAGTACAGGCAAGTGATACAACAACTCTGTCTAAAGAGGGTTTATCTGTAGTAGTGTCTACAGATAGGAGACAAGATGTCTGTTCCCGTTTTGATTGGGATCGTTGCAATTTTGACTGGGAAACTGTGCCGCGCCAGTTGTCTGCATCAAACATTTTTTTCTAAACAAGGGAGGGGAATTATTTGACATGATCTTGCTTCCTCGAGCCGGAAGATTCCCGCTTGATGAGCAGCGGCGGGATGCGTTGGTTGGCCCATTTCTCCATGCGTAGCCCTTGGGATCGGTACTCACACTCTCCTTGTTGAAAACAAGAGAGCTGGTGAAACAACTGCAACTAAATACAGCCTCCTTTGCAGTTACCATAGAAACCAATGTCGGCGCATCCCTGACTAGTACCGCTGTATTTCAATTTGCACTTGACCCAGAAAACTCAACGGGTGGTTAGTACCTTTAAGTTCCTCCCTCTCCTTCTTAAGTTTCCACTAGCCTTAAAGCTTGGGAAAGGTCAGCTTATTTAATTAGTATGTAGTTAGCGCATAGGTAATTCAATTGGTAGGTTATTGGGAGTGGGGGGGGGGGGGGGGGGGGATCTGTATCTAAACAAAACGAGTTGCAAGCTAGATAAAAAGCTAACACTAGCTAAGCAGAGAGTGTGAGGGAGAGGGAGAGTGCAGGAGAGAGAGGGAGCGAGAGCGAGACAGAGACAGCAGAGAGAGCAAGAGCAGAGGAGAGAGAGAGAGAGAGAGAGAGAGAGAGAGAGAGAGAGAGAGAGAGAGAGAGAGAGAGAAAGAGCAGAGCGAGAGGGAGGGAAGGTGAGAGGGAGGGAGGGTGAGAGAGAAAGGAGTGTTGAAAGTACAAAGGTAAAGGGAGCTTGAACACGGGAGTCGCTGGAGGCAGATTGAATTTACAGTGACAACAAAAAGGAGCACTGCAGTTGTTTGGCCATAGCTAAGCTGAGCCTGACAGCGCATGATCGCATTGATATATATTACATGTGATTGGTGCTGACACTCCCTCCTAAGATAAATGACGCTAGTATCGGAAGACAGTGAATTTCTCCCCTTTGCTGGCGTTGCGGTGCTGCACCACTCTATTTGGTCTGCAAGGTGCTGCACGTCGCATCACATAGGATGGCTGCATGCTTTTCTTCGTGAATGGCTAATGGGTCATACAAACGTTAATGCTATTCTCTCTCTATCCACCTGCATCTCCAGGAGTGGTGCGATGAATACGAATGCTGAGAGCCTGATGAATCACGGACGGACAGAGGGCCTGACGGATGGGCGGAGACAGACAGACACTGACACATGGAGACAGACAGACAGACAGACAGACAGACAGACAGACAGTGTATACAATGGAGATAGTGTAGAGATAGTGTAGCTAGTAGAAGATTTCCATTAAGATGTCATTAAGATATTTAGATAGAGGCAGCCTCAAAAATAAATTAAATTCCTTTGGAACAGTATTGACGCCCCGCGGCACATTAGAAAATTATGCCAAAGTTTTCATACCCAAAAGTTTTTTAGAGTGGATTGAGACACCCCTATTTTGTATGTGTCAATGTAGACTTTCTGTGTGCAAAAAATAATGGATCATGAACAGTATGGATTTGTCAGACACTATCAGCTGATGTCTGTGTGTGTTTGTTTGTACTTATATGTGAATTTAAATGTAAATGTGTATGTATGTGTGTGTGTGTGTGTGTGTGTGTGTGTGTGTGTCTGTTTTGTAATGTTTTCCGCATGCCACTACACCTTAAATCAAGGACAATTTGTTGTTTGAAAGCCTTGTGCAGGGAAATGAAAGTCTCCCTGTAATTCCAACAGAGGGATGGACTGACAGAGATGGAATTCAAATGAGTCCATTTTAACAATCCTCCCATGGAACCAAATGGGTCTCCTTGTGCCATGGGCAGCTGTCACATAGAGGTCTTTCTCCAGGTTAAATCATCTGCTGTATTTGCTTACACTGCGCCATCATGTACTGTCTCAATAGCTCAATAACAGACCAAAATAATATAATGGTTTACATTTATTCTGTTCCAGTTTGCAGGGGTATATTTTATTAATCGTGTTATTTTTGCCGCTAGTATCCCGAAAACGACATTACACCAAGGTTACATAGCCAATACCGTGCATACGGTTTGTTATTCTTGGTACATAATAATATCATAGAAATGCCGTTCGACCGCCAAGAGATTAAATGTAACCGGAGTCAACATTCTGTGGTCCATTAAAGAATGATTAGGGCGACGCATCGATGCACTAAGAGTTAGATGGTTACTGTCAATGACGTAGCCATGCTATACAGGGAATATCGGCGAGCAGTATTTGAGGCTAGGGCTTGCTTTGATGGATGCGTACACAAAGTCCAGCTTCCACATCTATCTGTCCAAACACTGGCCTGGCAACTCCTGTTGTTCTGCTGTGGTCTGCTGGTTGAAGCGTAGCATAAACTGCAATTATAGAAAAACAATATCGACTGGGGTTCCAAAAACTCTGTTTGGAAGTCATATACAAAATAAAAAAAGGGGAACAAATTCGATACTACTCCTTAATACGATAATATTGTATTTATATACTACTGTAAAAAATCTTTAAAATTGTGATGTTCTTTTTTTATCTACTCCCATCATGAAGAGTACCAAAAGTAATCTCCAGAACGAGGACGGTGTTATTTAAGATACTGCCCTGTTCAAGAAAGAAGAGGGCTGCTTCTACTATAGGAGTGGATGGGCTTGTGTTGATTACCGGCCCACACTGTAGATCTGTAAGGTTGAGAAACTCCCCTGGCCAGATGTTAGCACCCCGTTGGAGAATTAGGACAGAATAGACTTTTCTGATTATAGCACTCTGTAAGCTCTCCCTTGCTGCCATATAAGGCAATGAGTGTATCTTTTTTTCGCACATAATAGGATATACATTTTTCATAAAATGTGACTATAATATGTGTTATAATAATAAAAGACCCGCTTTGGTATGTGGGCCGAATACTGCAGAGAATTTAATACACAATTGTAATACAATACTACACAAAAACGATTCATTGTTGAATCATTTGTAATTAACCATAGTATCCAACATTCGAGGACTCGAGGACTAATTACCATCTTATCTTATTTTATACTCAAGTTTAACATAACTAGATTTTGTAATTGTGTATTACATTGGACCAGGTTCAGCTACCTCCTCCTAAACGTCGGTTTTATTTAAAGTACTAGAATGGCTCGAGGAATCGTTTTATTGTAGACTTAAATTGGCGAGAAACCTCGGTGTGGTACTGGATAAACAGCTATGCTGCACGGCCAACATCACCGCGGTGGCCCGATCCAGCAGGTTTGTTATGTACGACAGCCGCAGCAATCGGCCCTTCCTCACGAGGGAAGCAGCACAGCTCTTGATCCAAGCGCTCGCCATCTCCCGCCTCGACTACTGCAACTCACTCCTGGCTGGACTCCCTGCCTCGGCGATCAAACCTTTGCAGCGTATCCAGAACACCGCAGCATGACTCTTGTTCAACCTACCAAAATTCTCCCATGTGACCCCTCTCTTCTGTGACCTCCACAGCTCCCTGTTGCAGCTCGCATTAGATTTAACACAATAAAAATGACAATGGTACCAACCTACAAGGCTGTCAACGGAACTGCCTCTACCTACCTCCAAGCGTTAGTCAGACCCCATGCCCCTGCTAGACCGCTCCGCTCAACTACCTCAGCTGGCCGGCTGGTACCGCCATTGCTAAGAGCAAGCAAAGGTCGCAAAGCTAAGTCTTCTCTGTTTTGGCGCCGCAATGGTGGAACGAGCTCCCAGCCAATGCCAGCACGGCAGAGTCGCTCAACAGCTTCCGCAAGAGACTCAAGACTCACTTGTTCAGAGTTCACACCTGGACTCTGCATAGCATCCTTCCTCTACCTACTCTACCGCCTCCCCCCCCCCCCCCCCCCTGACTTAATTTATGTTCGTACGTCCTGGCACTTAAAAATAGTACTTAGCATCGTGTAGCATCTTACCCTAGCTAGGGCTGTCACGATAAACGCAATATTGCAATAACGCGCTATTGGCAAGCCAACCGCAGGGGATGGGAAGCAACCACCACAACCTCTATGCTCACGTTTAGTTGTTTTTCATGAGGCTATATGTCATTTTTCTCACCAACTGTCACGGACAACCACCTCCACCATACCTAAGAGAGCTCGAGCATTTACTGAATTGCCCATGGTATATTAACGGCCGCCAAAGTATATTTGGCACAAAAAAAAATGTCATCCGTCTGAGATACGACACCATCCGCGATCGATTAACTAGTGGACAAACTCCCCTCGCTCTACCCCTCCGGTACCTTGTCGTTCTGCTGTCGCCAGAAGGGTCTGCTGACAATCAGAGAAGCGCAGAGAGAGAGAGAGAGAGAGAGAGAGAGAGAGAGAGACGGTCTCTGGTGGATATTTCCCATTCTGAACGCTGTAACCACCTGGCGTTACAGTGGCCATTAAAGCTGCTATGTGCGCTATATTAAGTCTACCGATAGCGAGTTGTAGCCATCCGCTAACTACCCCCCCCCCCCCCCCCCCCCCCGCGCCACCTAAATCTCCACAGGGGGAAATTCCTTCACAACAGCCCTAACGCTAGCTATCTTTGTTGTATACAAGGAATGGGTTAACCTAGCAATTATGAGTGCTTTAAACTTGTTCAATTGACATCCTTACTGTACCAACAGCAATATATTGATTCACTCACAAATGTACTTTTAGCAACTTACACAAATTGTAAGTTGCTTTGGACAAATGCATCTGCTAAATACCCTAAACGTAAATGTAAATATTGTAGATTATCACAAATGTCACAATTACAATAAAGACAAAAACAAACAAAGATATTATTAATGTTTTGTCTTGAGATAAAATCGTTACTGGAAGTTTCCGTTATGCGCTGCTATAGGCACTGGGATGCAAACATGCCGGGTTAAGCACCTAGTCCCCCACGACCTCAGGACAGTACCTGTCTCTAGACAACCAATGAATGATGGCCCCCGTAGCACAAAAAAAAAATCCTTTCGGAGAATCTTCCAACTGGGTTAAGCCTGCAGGGAGCCCACTGGGAGTGCAATTAGGTGACACGGCGCCGCTAAGAGACGTGGGAACAGACAAGTGTGAAAACCTCTGCTGACGTCAGGAGGGAAAAGGAAGTGCAGAAAAAAAGGGAGGGGGGAAAAAAAGGCAAAAAACACGATCATTATTCCTGGATTAGGAGACAGTGAGAGAGCGAGAGAGAGAGACCGTTCTACATCTAAATAAACGAGGAGGTAGATGGATGGAGGAGAGCGGAGCAGTGGACAGGTTATAGTGAGGCAGCACCGTCCTTTTTAAGCAACTTAAAGAAAATCAATCTGAATCTCAATTTCAAAGACATTTCAATCAGCAGTGGATAGCGTGCCTTAAATTGGTCTGCATTAGGATTTCTGTTCCACAATGGCTTCCTTCTACACGTCTCTCTCTCTCTCTCGGAGGTACTAAATATATATTTCTGGTAACGGACGCCATTTCCCCTTGGTAATACAAGTTAAGTTACACAATGTTCTAATAATAATATGAATACAAAAGAACAGCATTGCGTGTCTGAAGCCGTCCTTGATTTCAGAGATCTGTCTTTCTGTGTCAGAAGAATATAGCTTGGTCTTCCACTCATGTAGATCTGATGAATTCTTAACAGGAGGGCGTTAACAGTGGTTTAGTGGTTAGACTGTATTACAATTCATACATAATCCACTTTGCAAAACCCATTATACAGCCACAGATCACACAGGTCACAGAGAGCAGAGTTGAAAGGCAAACAGTTCTTCTGACGGACGGAGATTGGCTCTTCTCGGGTGAAGGGAGGTCCCCCTTTGGACAGTGCACGTTTTCCTGCCTTAAAAGTGGCCTACATGGTATATCATGTTTTAATGGAGGTGGTGACAGCAGTGCCCTGATTCAGTTTTTCCTTAGCCCAGGGTGAAACCATACCAAGATATCTTATAATGAAAATGTACCATCACACAGCGATGTATGTGTATCTATGTATCTATGCGTGTATTTTCCTCTCCATCTAAAAAATCCAAGGACAACATCCAACACACTTATCCTTGTTGGTGTGTTGACAGCAAGAATACAAGTGTTATTGTACATAATTGAAATTGCCTTTTTTTCTGCGTTTTCTGCACAAATCCGATCTTAGTGTTGCCAACGACCGATTGGAAATGTTTGCTTTCGCTTAATTATGGTTGCCATTCACAAAAAATGTGTCGACTTGAATTCGCCAATTAACGCGCACTGGCAGTTAAAATACTCCATCCCTGCATTTGTTAAACTGCAATTCCCACAACCCCCTAAATGCATTCCAAAAGTTGCCTATACGGTATCAGCATCTCTTAGCACCTGTTAGCTAATCTTCCTGCTCCATCCATCTGTCAAACGCAGCAGCACTGACTAGCCCAGTTTCAATCAAGCCTCTAACAAGATCCCACACTAGCCACGCACAAAGCTCCAGCAGAAATCAGTTGTCTGGCCTCAGTGACCCACCACATGCAAGACGAACTGCATTACTCCTCATGCTACACTGATATTTCCACCCCTCACTGAACTGCTATCGAGCACTCTCCGACTCTGCAAATCCTTAGAGTCTTATGACAATTCCAATACTAATGCCAATTAGGAAGCTAGACTCCACACAAAAAAAACACCACAAAATCCCTTTTTATTCTGCCTGCTGGTGGTGGGTTGATTCGTCATTATCGCTGGAAATGCCGATCTGTTGCACTTGATGGGAGATGGCTCAACAGTATCTCCAGGCCTGAGGATTGAAATCTCAGGGCAGTTTGTGTGTCTGGTGTTGTCGAGGAAGTAGTGTGCGGTGTAGTGTTGAACGCCCACTGTGGGCACTGAGAAAATGTGTAGAGAAACACAGTGTGACAAGAGCCTCCCTGTCGGGATCTAACATGTTCTGGGCAACAGCCGGGTGATGAATACATTACTGAACCAGTCATTAGTCGAATGTCATCCGCAGACACGCCAAACAGTGACACGACATAGCTTTTTCAATGATAGCCTACTAAATAAAAACTGACCTTTTTTCCCATGGTAATTTATTTACTTAAAGTATTGTTGGTATTATGTTTGTTGTGTTGTAAAATATATTTGTGAACAACTGCTTTCTCTCTCTATGGGGTATTTGACTGTGAAGAACATTGCACTAGTTATCACAGATATTTTAATGTGTGAGTTTTTTGAGCAGCCACCAGAAAACATTGGCAGTTTGACAAACTTGTTGCCAGTACTTGCTTTCATTTTACAGTTTTTTCACTTTCATTCTAAGCTGCTTGTTGCTGCTACAAACTGCACAAAGGTTTAATTATTTAATGAAATGTTGTGTACTTATATCCAATAAAAAATACTTGACAGAGAATGGATCTATTACTTACCAGTTGGTAGTCTCGTGTAAAACACTGAATAAAACTAAACACAGCGTGGGAAGATATATAGGCCTAACAATTATTAATATTCAGCCTTTGTTAGAGACACAATTTATCACAAGAAGAACCCCAATTTTGTCTCTTTTTTGCTCAATTATTGGGCCACTGTCGATCGTAGCACTCTGCATACTAATTCACCAACATGCCGTCCTAGAGAAGCATGTGCATGATAATGGATGCAGTGTTAACTCTTGCCAAAGGCTGTGGTGAGCTGTATGATAGTGAATGGTTACATTTGTAGTTTAAAAGCTTGAAAAAAATGAATAGGTTTTTTGGAGTACCAAACACATACTGTCGAACTTTCACCGAGAGGACAATTAGTGAGACGTGCCATCTCTCGAGGCAGTGCGGCATGTAAGGGGGTAAGTCAATAGAATTGGATAATGTATTCAGAGCTTGCGCTAAAGCACCGGCACCACACGCAGCCGCTGTCCTCGACGCGCTTACGTCTAGAGAAGTCAAATTAAACAAAATATCAAATGTCATGGCACCGAGAGAGGTCATAACGATAAACGGTCACTAAGTGACATCACTCATGTTGCTAAGCAGACGTATACATGTTGAATTCTAGTCAGCGATACAATGGAAAAGCTGCAGCACTTTTTGTTGTGTTGGAGGGGGATTGTTGAAGCTCACCAAAATGGATTTCAGAGGATATTGTCAGCTTACTGTACAAACAGTAAGCAGCCTCGCTTGGTGCGTACATGAACTTCAGTTAAAAAGCCATTCTTTCCTCGAAGAACTCATGGTTATTTAATGTGTGCTTGTAATGCAGGATTCTTTTGGGGCCACCACAGTCCATTTTTAGATGCATACAGAAGCAACTCTTCTGACTTGACTGTGACGTTCCTAATTTAGCTGCATGTTCATTGGCAAGTTAGATCAATGTTCATGGGTGGGTTAGCAATTGGTGGGTCCCATCACAACACAATGAGACATTCAGCTAAGGCATTGACTTGAAAGTTGGCAGACATAACTGGCGGCTAGGCTTGCCGCGGTAGTCGGTGTTACACGGTATTCAGTAGGGCTGGACGATTAATCAAAATTTGATCACGATTTCGATTTTGGCTTCTCACGATCATGTTTGATTCGGGCATAAAAATAATTTGGAAAACGGAAGAAAAGGCAAAGGTACAAGACTGTGTACATTATTTTGTTGACCGAGTGAGGAACTACTCATCCCGAATCAAACATAATATGGTCGTCACGACTACCTAACGAACGATTGGCTTGGTTAAAGGCTTAATACTCTTTTTATAAGGATTCTACGAAAAGTGGACGAGATAAATGCATGGGAAATTTACTTCCGGCACCAGAGCTGTTAAAAAGGGGGCGGTCACTGTTACGCTCTATGGGTACCAGTATTAGTATATCTCTTCTTCTAGTGCGTAGAAATAGCAAAGTTGGTCGCCTTTCCTCAGTGGCGCCACCTCTGTTCAGGAGAAGACTGCAACTACTGTCGCGGCCACCAGTGCGAATGTAAATAGTTACGGCGCTCCCGTGACGTCACATTGTCGCGCGACAGCTTGGGAGCTATTATTTTTATATATATTTTTTTTTTTTAAATTTTTTACTTGTTACTAATTTATTACTGGTTGTTTTTCTAAAAGTTATATTTAAAGTTGAGTTTTGGTGGTGCAATAAACACTTTTTTTTAAATCAATGAATAATCGTGTTTATTAATCGTGATTTCAATATCAATCAAAATAATCGTGATTATTATTTTTTCCATAATCGTCCAGCCCTAGTATTCAGGCATACACCAATTACACCACTTGCCTACCACCCCCACCGCCACCGTCGAGCCAGTTTCCTTTATTTTGTTGAAGTAGCGCTCCTTTGCTGCCTTGTTGAGTTTCTCTCGGTAAGGAAACTTGCACTTGATCTTTGCTATGTTTTTTCTCTGTTGATTTGTATTGTGCATTTTGAAAAGCCTGTTGACTTTTGCCGCTTATTTTACATATGCCCATTGCACTCCGTTGTAAAACCTTAAAATTGCCACTGGATATGCGCTATGTGCCAAGTCATTTTCTGTTAAATGTGGTGTTGCACTGGTGTTGTCACAAGTATATTAACTGGTGGGAAAATGCCCTCACCGTAGTATCCCTACTGGCAGCCCATTCATTTGATTGGATTTGCTCAGTGGCGTGGTGTGGCAACAAAACCCTGCAATATGGGGGCTGACATCTTGAATCCTGGTCTCTTTCCCAGGAACACGCGTATGGCAGGACCCGGGTGCATTACTATCAGTATCCACTAGACACGGCTGCCTCAAGGTTCGGCCAAAAGCCTGGGCCCCTGTGCTAAAGGAATTAAGTTTTCTTTTAGCCTGGGTGTGATCTGAGGTTACGGATATGTGTAGCCAGTGGGGGATAAATGTTAATTGATCTGTAGCTACTTTACGTCTTGCACATTATTGTGTACAATAAATAACCTCCACCAGTTGTAGACTCGTTGTCTAGGGGCTATCTGTCCATCAAAGGTATTTAACAAACTAAAACAAGCAAAACACCTTTAATTACACCAAATTGAAAACATGTTTTCTCCCCCCCGTCTAATCTGTGTCGGTCACCAACAGGGTCTTTTTTTTATTTGTCTTCTTCTCGTTTTATGCTGTATATGAACTGATTACAGCACCGTTACGACAGATGGAGACTTTATCGTCATTCTATAAAAAGATATCACGGGTAAATGGTGGATGGAGAAATCTCTGGCTAAATTACAAGCGGGAACATTGGCTGGCACTTGCTTTCAGCATACGGCACGTTGTAGCGATGTGCACCATTGGCTGTGTGATGGTGTTAAAGTCCTAATTCTATATCTTCTGGAGGAAGAATATTTTTTATGAGCCTTGTTCTTCTTCTTCTTAGGTAACGGCAGTAAAAACAAGTCTTTCCACAGCGCTGGTTAAAAAGCAAAATGGTTCTTAAATGTGATAAACGAGTCCACAAGCCATTTTATTGACACAATGTCTGCGAGTGTCTATAATCCTCTTCTGGGTGAAAGTCACGGTCACCGTTGGACACAGCCCGCTACGCAGAGGACAAAGGACAAAAGAAAATTAGAAGAAATGACTTCTGCCAATGATTCTCCACCCCTTCTCCCTCATGTGAAGCCACTGGCACATAAGCCATGTTGATTTAGTGACAAAAACAAGGTTCCCTTCTGTGTTCGCCAGTGCTGGTGGAGAGATCTACTCTATCAGGAGACACTGCTGTTGAATGGTGCCCATCTGTCAAAGGTTAAAGCTAATCATGTCTGAAAAAAAAGCCACAGGGACTACTACTGGACAACTGACAGTTTCATCACAATCGGGAGGGGAAGTCGGACAAAAAGGGTCAATAGTTTATTATAGGAAACATGCTCTTATGTGAGACAGAACCCAAAAAGAAGGACTTTTTGGGGATTATTTGTCAAGTTGTTGCATTGTCTGTCCCACTGGTGATTTTAACCAAGGTCAAAGCTAATCCATGCTAACAAGCTAATGTTAAGCAGTTGCAGCATCTGGCTCAGATATCGGTGAAGAAAACATGTCAGTTGCTCATCACAATGACAACGTGTTTTGACAACACGGCTGACAGTAAACCAAACCCAATAATAACGAAACATAAATCAATCAATCAACACACTACAAACATAACAAACTTAAATGGTATCAATGCTTTGGTAGTAGTGGTAGGCACATGAGAACATACCAGTAGTTGGTCTACAAGACTTACCTCCCTAAGCCGGCTTACACTAGAGCTCATAGCATTCTAAGCCTCTTAGCAACTAAGCTCAGACTGAACTAATTATTCATGGACAGCCTCTTTCTTAGGGAACAGAACCTGAACCCGGATGAGCACCTGGAAATGAACCTTTTTTCAGATACCATAATGTCCCTTACAGTTCGTTTTATATATTTCTTTGCAAAATATAGCCTTTATTCTGCATTTGTTGGAAGAATAATCTATAAACTTATGGGTATGAACTTTGATTTCCTGGTTCCATTATACTTTGCCCCAGGCATGACTTGGTAAGCTCAAACTATGTATCCATAATGCATTTTTGATGTGAAAAAACATACCCATTTCTATTAAAATTTGTGTGTTGTGTGTGCGCGGGTGCAATGGATGGAGAGGGGGAAATCAGATCAATGATGGGGGTTGAATATTCAAATACTCTAAAATAGTTGAAAATAGAAACATGCGATGGCGACATTTGTGTGTTTGTGTAAATGCCATTCGAAATGGGTGTGCTGTCAATCAACTGAATGAATTGTGAATGTTTTCCTAAAAAAATATATCTCCGAAACTCCATTAGCAGTGTGGAGCCTGCATATCAACACTAACACTTTATTTAGGAATAATAATAATACCTTGTGTGCCAGTCTGTGTACACAGTTTACTTACAATTTACTGAAACTCTAAAGACAACTTTGGTGCTTCCTAGTCAAAGAGCACGAACATAGCAAAAACAATGTTTACAGCAAATTCTCTCATCACTTTTTCATAATTTGAATAGGTGAAGCCATATAATGTAATAGACAAGACAATACATGTAAAAGTGTTTGTATTTGTCCTAAACCAACTTGAATACTATAATAATATACTACCATATACTATACTTTATAACTCTAATCTCTTAGGAAGTTATATTTTTTGTGGAACGGCATTTGAATTAAGAAATGTTAAGCTTATTGCAACAGCTAACCTTTTTTTCAAAAAGAAAAAACTTAGATGACATTTTGCACACACTTTATTATTGGTTTTGGCAAAGCGTAATAATAAACACTGACAAGTCAAAGGTGTAAAGTCAGGGCATCTTTAATTAAGCCCTGAACGCAGCCATAAAATGCAATTCACGCAGTAAAATGTCACTCAAGTTTATATTACTCGAATTGAATTAAATACCGAGGAATACTAGCCTGGCAAGCCAGACCCACATCAGAAAGATGTAGGGTCTGGCACTGCTCCATTGGCAGTGTGGGCGGGATAAACGGTTGTCTTTCAAGTTCCCTCTGCACGCAATAGGATAGCACTACAACCAATCAGAGCAACGAAGAAGGTGACGTAGTCAGGGCGACGGCTCTGACTACGTAATTAATCAAAACTCTGAATACATATTTATTTTCGAGTAAAGACTTCAGTGCCGTTCTTTGTTCTTTTCTCAAAGAAAATGTTAACTTCAAGTCTTGAAGAGTCGCGGCCAAAGCCGAGTCAACCATTCGCCAGCAGCAGCAGCCATTGTTTACCTCTAACAAGGAACCGTCGCAACTCTGTCGTCATGGTAGCCCGGCTTCCGACTCCGCCCCTCACGCTGTGATTGGCCTGACAGATTTTCTGTTTCCAGCACAGAAAAACGACGGAGAAGTGCTAGACCCCCCTGGCTGCAAAATAAATTTGCTGCCGCTAGGGGCGTCTAGATTTCTAGGCTAGAGGAGTACTGAATCTCAAAGTACAACATTGTATATCCTTGGCTAAACCTCCATGGTCATACGCATTTCACTCCTGTACATGGGAAAAGGGAAGGGGACCGTTCTGATGGGACTCTTCTGGCTGCACACACCATCATGTATGCGTGTTGGAAACACCAACCAAACCATTTGTGCCTGCACCAAAAAACTGCAAGGGCTGCAGGCCCATCAGCCATATGCTGAGCCTCTGATTAGAGCTAGAGCCATGCTGAGAGCAACCCAACCCCCTAAGTCAAACATAAAATTGCATCTGCTTTGCATGGCTTTTGTTCGCTCTTCCTTTTTTTTATTGCTAATTAAATTGATTAGCAAGCACACCCATTTGTGGGTTTTGATTTTTTTTTTTTTTTGGGAGGGGGGGGGGTTCTTGTTTCTATTGATTGTTTAGAAACATCTGAGCAATAGTTGTAGTAGTAATAGTCATTTCACCATAACAATCACAATTCTAACAACAATGACTGTTGGTTACACTTGCTGGAAAGAATGGCAGCGCTTTCTGTTACAAATGTTCACACAACAAGTTAAGACTCATCTGGCTTACCTGATTAAGCTACACACACACGCCCCCTCCCCACTCCCTCCAACCTCTAATAGCTATATAGTTGGCTATACTATACTCGTTACTGTTCTGGTATCTTCCTAACATTATAAATGTCTGTCTTACTTTTTTTTTTTTAAACAGAAATCTCTCATGGCGATGGGACATCTCCACAAGGGTATCTTTAAAGTCAATGAAATGCACGACAGCTTCTGCTGTCTCCGACACACTGGACGTTAGCCCGAAGCTATTCATGTGACAGCTGGCTGCAAGTGTCTCCCAGTCAGCCGTTATCCTTCTTAAAACACACCGTGATGACAAAAAGATCTGGGGAAACTGTGTACTTACTGCCAGACACATCACACCACAAAGATGATGGTGAACATATCTATTGTAATTGAATTTGCGCCCAACACTGACTGTTAAGGTCACTGCAATGCAATCGTACGCCATAAAGAAATAGACCCTTTTATACTTTGTCGATATACAGTCATGGCTTTATATACGTTGATACATGACATACATATATATATATATATATATATATATATATATATATATATATATATATATATATATATACACACACACATATATACATATACACACACACATATACATACACACATTTGTTATCTTGTATCAAGGACTGAAACACGTTTTTCACAATGACTCATGTGAGGTCAATCAACTACTCTAAAGACAATCCCTGATGTCAGCATTCGGTCATTTACATGGTGATTCTGGGAGGATTTTATAGCCTTTATAGCTATATTAAGCATGTTAAACCCAGCCATGCATGGGTCCATCTACCCATACGTACATACTTCTATCCATCCATCCATATAGGCCTACACTGCCTGCCTATACTTGCTTGTCGTAGTCATGGTTACGAGGGAGTTAACACAATTAAGGCAGGGGAAATATTCTGAATTCATCATCAAATTTGTGATTACAGATCACATCACCGGGGTACGGTAAACACAAACAGCTCGGCGCTGCACGCCAACACAAACCCAAGAAATTACTAAGAAAACAGCAGCTTCTATTTACATCATGTTCACCAGGAATGTGGCGTGGAGGTGAACTGCTTAAGCAATCGTGTGTTTGTTCTCCCCATTAGACTTTCCTTATTGTATAGCGGTCATCAGCACAAGATAACGCCCTTCTTCTTACATCTACAGCTTTCATATCTCACTGTGTGGGCCAGTACCAATCACTGTTGGCCTACGTACCTGACCCACATTTTTCTAAGCCGTTTTCCAAGGAGGGCACCTCTACTTGATTTGCAATATCGCATGGTCAGGGGTGTTATTTGTCTTGCCAAGCAGGCTGCAGTTATCAAATACACAGTGCATACAATAACTACAAGGTTAAAAAGAAAAATAGCCTCCCATCACAAGTACTGCTATGAGCAAATAAATCCAAACTGTTGCTGATAATGAGAAACAACTCAATGAAAAATAGTTCAGTAACCTGAAGCTGAAAAGAACAGTACAAATTATTGTTGACAGTACATTAACCATGCAGGTTGCAGTGTTAGTGTGTGTGTGTATATATATATATATATATATATATATATATATAGAAAGCAAAAGCCCATACTAAATACCTGCTACTGGTATAAGTGCAGCATTCCAACATTGACAGTGATGCTAATCTGTAGAGATCTACGTTTATCCATCTGGAATATTAAGCAGCAATATCATGAGCCTAGTTGGCAATACTACTGATGTCTGCAAAAAAATGAGATGCAGAAAGGAACATTATATATTTTTAGCACTTAACTGTAAAGAATGGGCCAGAGGAGACACAATGGTCTAAAATTATATCCAACTCATCCACCCTACGTTCATTCAATATGAACGTACGGTACTCCATTACTAATGGCTGCCATAATTGAAGCCATTTGAATCAATAAAGCCCGGCCAACAATGACTGGATGCAGTGGCATGTTACCATCAACTGATAATTTAACTTCATTATCATCATCATCATCATCATCATCAGGTATGCTGGCTTGCTCGAGTTTTCTCTCTTTAAATCAAAAACAGATTTATTGCCTCAAAGACAATTAAGAGTTTAAATTCTCCATGAATGCTATGCTTGTGACTCTTGGGGGATTGTGGCTTCCTTCCCCACGCATGTGATTAATATGTGGACTGCTGGGTGGGTTCTCTCCCCACGACAGCAGTGACAGCTCCCATGTCCCGAGCGCCTTGGCTATCATTGGCGTCCAAATATATATATATATATATATATATATATATATATATATATATATATATATATATATATACACACACACACACACACACAATTATTCTTTTTTTTTTAATTATTATTAAAAAAAAACATTTATTTTGTGTTGAAAATGTTCTTAAAAGTGTTTTTTTGTGTGCTGGTGTTACCATTTAATTGTACAAAATAGTGGTTGTTGGTCAAGCCCATAGGCTTCTGCCACTATACACAAGGAAGTAGGCTTGGGGCACCAAGAAATATTGCATGGCCAGCTACTTCCGACATTTTTCAGTGTTTCTTTGTAGACGTGGTTTTGTATAGACTGTATCGCCATACCGCCCCGCTACGGCGCTACCTGAGTTGTAATTGGCTGCCTGCACATGCTCACAGCAGCGCTCAATGCTGTGTCAGTTGACATTGAGAAAAATGGCAGCAGCCAACGCTTCGGCCCCTGTGCCTCCGGCAGCAGCAAAAAGTTGTTTGTTGAAAGTCTGCTCTTCTACTTGTTCAAGACTTTCTCTCAGAGAAAAAGTTTTGGTCAAACAGCGACTTGTTCAGAGATTCTGCCCACTCTGGCACTCTCTGTCAGTGGGCTCCAGTCTATGGTGCTGAAGTCAGACCTGGCTGCACTATGGTATATTTTGCTGCTTGTTGTTATGCAGAAATCAACCATTTAACCGGGTAGGCGTGAAAAACCATCTCCATCAAAGTGTAATTGAAGCCCTGTTGGAGCTCAATTTCAAACACAGATTTTTAAAAAATGTGTTATGGGCTAACAGTTGTAGGAAGGATGGGGGATGTGTTGTCCCCATGGTTACGACCCACGTAACCATGGGTTTCGGTTCAAATCGCTATAATGCCCCCAAAATGCCCACGTTTTTTGAGCTTGCACCCTGCGGGTGGCCACATAAATCCGCTCCCTCGCAGCTCAGGAGCCACCGCTGGTCTCGATGCGTCTTGAAGGACAGGTACATGGGAGGCGGTTATGTCACTGCTGCTCTTGGCGAGGTTTGCGTCAGTGCAGCTTTTTGTTTTGTCCATTCAAATCTCATGTAAGTCAATGTTACCCCAATTCCCCCCCGGTTACAGAGACCCTCATAAGAAGCTGTGTTCATATCGTGTTGATGGACGGATTGATTCCTGGACATGACAGAACTCACCTTTTTTTCAGCTAAAATCACTAACTCAATGACTTGGCAAGTCTTATATAAGAATGTGGGACCAAGTGTCCCGTTGCATGTTTAGGGAATGACGAATGGCAAAGTCCTTCGGCTGGTAATGTTTACTCCTCTATAATTTATAATGTTCAGAAGAATGCGAGAGGATGTCTATGAAATAAAATGGTACAATGTTGTGGTCGATGAGGTAAACAATAATGGTCTACTTAAGTTCTGTTGTTAGCGGGTCTCACTGTGGGTTTTTTTTATAGGTCTCAACTTGCTTCTTGCCCAATAGCTACCACAAGACAGGCTACACAGTGAGCAATTAGTCTACTGAAGAACCAGAAAAGGAAAATGATTGTGTGCGGCACACATATACTCAAGGCAGACAGTCAGAAGGCAGACAGAAAGTGAAGCACACACCATTTAAAATGAGCAATAAACAAAGTATAGACAGACAGATAGACTGACAGTATGGATGAAGGAGGAACATACCGATAACATTTGAGAGGCAGGCTTGAAATAAATTAAATTAAATTCCTTTGAAGCAGAATTGATGCCTTTGGTTAAATGTACTGTGTTGCATAAAAAATACATAAAAGATAGTTTGTAGAATAGATTGAGACACCCACGTACTTAATGTGTTCAATGCGTTACCTACTGCAAATGAACCCGATTCAAAAACATCATGCATAAAAATACACAAAACATAAAATTTGGCATAAAAATGTCATGAAATCGCCCCACCAGTCTCTCAAAAGATTTATCTGACACTGAACCATCTGTATGTTCACACAAATGCAGTTAGCTAAACCTACTCAGTCAGGTACCACTCTAACCCCACGGCAAATAATTATCAGGGGCATCACGACTGTGTTTTCAAATCTGATCAAGACAACAACAACAACAACCTTCTGTAAACTCTTATCTCTTGCATGCATTTAGGTCAGATGAAGGGGAGATGTACATGTAGGTTTAGGGTGGTGAAGCTCCTGCATTCATCAGCTGCATGCTTTCTCTGCCTTGTAATAGCAGGCACAATCAAAAGGGAGAAAGGGAATATTATATCAAAGCTGCTCTAGTAGTCTGCTGTATGTCCACTGGAAAAGAGACATCTCTAACCTATATATTATTTCTAATGCCTACACTTATCCAATGCACCAAAATGCCGGGCATTATCCAGAAGCCTTTTTAGCAAGACAACCAACCACCACACTGTGAAAAGTGAACAGTTGAGTGTACAGTAGTACACAACATAGTACAGTACACTGTCTTTGCCCTGGATGGTAAAATGGATGTGTGTACCTTTATTTTAGAAAACAACAACACCAAACAAAGCCTGATATTTTTCTGAGAGAGAGAGAATAAGGCAAGAGGGGAGGCTGTTTACATGCTCTGAGGCAAAGAGTAAGATGTTTTCCAACGTTGCTGCTGCCTCATCGGGAAAACATGTCCATGAAAAATGACTAACTGATACACAAATCAATATCTAAGAGTACAATGACCATCCCCCCCCCCTTCCTCCACTGTGCCAGGGTAGGAAAGCACAAGGCCTTAATAATTTAATAAAAGATGATTTAATAAGAACTGATGGGAGATACATGAATGGTCAGTTTGTGTATAAAATATGCATGCTACACTTTCTCTTGCAAATACTGTAAAACACAAACATTGATTTAGACAAAGAAAAAAAATCAAAGAGGAATATTTCTGTAGCTCTGAGGGAACTCTAGCCCATGATGTATGCTCTTTATTGTGGAAATGCTAAAAGAAACAAAAAAAACAGCCTCTTCAAAAGGGAGCAAGAATAAGTCATTGGGCTTGGACTTGAATGCTGAAGCATTTCCCCCCACGCGCTGAACTTTACAGAGGTTACATCATACAAACCTCTGCTGTGGTTGCTAATTTTTCTGCATCTCTTCAACCTTCCCCACAAAGACGGCTATTCCGGTCTCAAATGGATGTCTCTGTCTTGAACGCAGCTCCATTGTGCGATGCCAACAGAAGGTTACAGTTTCCCCAGTTCCTAATATATAATAGACGTATAATCGACTTTTTATGGATAACCGTGGGTCTTAAGAGGGCGAGACAAGATGGCGCATATATTACATAGACCGTAACTTACCGCCTTATTGCGAATTCATAGATTTAAACCATGGATGGAAGCATGGATGGAAGCATCTTATACATTCAGAATATTTTATACCCACTTCTCGTTTGTACACGCGTTTTTTGTGCAGACACATGCAGAGTTTTATAAATGAGGCCCCTGGACATAAAAGCTGTACAAAATATTATAATACATATGCATTATTTATCGGGATAGGGAAAGGTTCTGCAGTGTTTGTATGCGTTTCAAATTGTTTACGCACATGCGTGTGTGTGTACTCTGCATCGCACAGGAGCCAAACGAAAGAGGACTTTGGGTAAAAGCGATTGATCAACATGGTCAGAAGCAGCCGGTCAAATCCTGGCATGAATCGCTGTGTTCTGGAACGAGCACCATTAAGTTTTACCTTGTTGCAGGCCGTTACTCCGACACAAATGCCCATCTTTTGTTTTCCCCTGCTTAGTATGTCATGGCTCTTCATTTACTTGCCACTACCAGGAGGAGGCTGGTCCATAGAGGCAGAGAAGGTTGCTCCTCCTCTATTTTTGAGAGGCAAGAGAGAGATCAAAATATATATATATATATATTTTAATTAAAAAGAGTACCAAAATAAACCATTACCAAATCTCAGTATAATTTATAAAATAATGTTTCTCTCTTTCTCACCCTCTTTTTTTTTGGAAAAAGTCTATCATTGAAATTCCGAATAAAATGCTTCAACAGCGACACCTGCAGGGCAGGCAAGAGGGGAAAGGGTGGTCTGTGTGAAGTGGTGGTGGGGGGCATAGGAGGACAGGATCTCATCAATCAATTGAATGTACTTTAATATACTAATGTATGTCTATTTAATGTAATAACTTGTAATAACTTTGGCCAATAACCTGTTATTGGCCAAAACACGTAAAATGATGCTCCAACGGAGGGCGTCCTCCCTAACTAATCAACAACCAGAATGCAATATTGACATTGTGTTGGTCCAGTGATCATTTCCAAATTTTCAATCTCTATCTTCAATTCTCTACCACTGTATTGTTCTTGAGTGTGACAAACTGGCGGTAAAGTGGTAAAGCGCTGGAATTACACATTCGTGACATAGTTTTCACAAATTGTAGTCTAGTTTTTAACAAATTGCTTTCGTATCAAACTGAGTCGGTCGGGTGAGGAGTACACAACATGTTCGGGTCTGGATACACGATGTTTTGGGATTTTCGCATCCAAAACAGACTTTCGTGAATGAATGTACTGCCGACCCCATTTGCCGTACCAACAAAAAAAGGAATCAAACTGGATAAAACCATCCAGCTCCATCCAGCTTCACATGTGATCTGTCCCACATCCTTGTGGAGGAGAAGACTTCTGCAGCTCTGGAGCTACCAACTCAACTCTCCACCTCCATCAACGCTACTTATTTCAGTTGAGCCCTCCAAAACCCTTCCTCTACTCTCCATCTGAATCAGCCAAACCTGTGAGTATCTTTTCATGAATACATTTTGTTCTCAAATGACTGCAAGTTGTTCAAATGCAAGACGGCATCGTTACTAGATGGAATGATCATATGAATGCTAATTCATGCCACAGAGTATGACTTGTTGTACCACGTGTGTGTGTGCGCGCTCTTCATGTTCTTTAACAGAATACATCGTGGGATCATCAAGAATGTTGACTTCTTGTTCAAAACATAATTTATTTGCTGAATAAATGATCTGTATACAAAAAAAATAATAATCTCCTCCCCAATGTCTACAGTCACCAGCCTCCACTGCCACCCCTAAGCCCGCATTCGACACCCCACCGCAATGAAAACAACAGCTGAAGGCTTCGCCAAAGGCATGCCTGGAGTGAAGCTGGGGGTCCTTGAGGGAGACCGGTGCTACCAGTAATGTTATCTGAAGGGCCACAGAGGGCCCATGAAGAAACGGCAGAAACAAAAGCTATTGGATGTATCTCCCGATGGGACTCGCATGGCTGTCCTCTTTTGCATGCTCAGGGGCCTCTATACAGCGTTGACGTTTCTATCACACTTTGATGTCCGCCGGCAATAGCAAAACTGTGTGTCGAGTTGGGGTTCAGGATTCCCAACTGAAACAGAGGGGCTCAGAGCTATTGCGTACGTGTGTGTGTGTGTATCCCACACAGTATTCTTGAAAGTGGGCAGGATATATATTTATATATTTTATGGACCTTTATCATGACAAGAATATTCCCATTCGCCTCCTTGAGCCGGTTATAGCTTCTCGCATACGATTTGTGTCTTCACTGGCTTTTTCAATGGCCTCTACTGAACCCTCAGCTCCCCACTATGGTCTATTCACACTCGGCGATTCCAGTTTACTATGTGAATTCACTGTGTACTTCCTGCCAGCTTGCCCTATAGGCACCACTGTTCCCTGCATTCACCCTCTCCCCTCCCTCTCTTTTTTTTATCAGGTAAAGCCAGAAGTGCCAAAGCTAGAGCCAGGGATGACAGGCAATGCTCCTGGCCCACATTCAAGCTTTAGGGCACATAATAAGAAAGTTGGCCTTGGTAAAACTCTTGAGATGGGGGGGGGGGGGGGGGGGGGTAGGCAGAGTTCATTATTCTAACTCTTTTTACTTACTCAGAGGAAACATAAGAAAAGTAAGTAACTATGGCAGACTGCAAACGCTATGCAGTGTTTGTTTAAGGAAATCTGCTTTTTTCAGTATTAAAAACCCTCCAAAAAAACGAGTCACCCCATCACGAACCTTTTGAGAGGATTGTGCTTTTAAGTTGAGATACATCTTACATGTTGGCCTCTGTGTGACAATATTTTATTCATATACAGTAGACGATAACAAAGCAGAGTAGAGCACCATACCTCAAACAAAACAGAACAATCCCTTGACGCAAGACATATTCTGACTGCATCAGATTCGACACAGTGTGCTGCAGTACAACATGCCAGACATGGCATTATATTACATGACCTGAACTTGGGTACAGAGACTCCACATTTTGTAAAGAATAAAACATTCATTTGATGTTGGAAAAATTCACAATTCAGCAACTCTTTTTCAATTCAATATTTTTGCTTTGTATTTCTATTTGTCTGTTTTTGTATTGCATTGTATTTCTGCTTCATTATATTGGTTATTTATGCAACGAGCGCCCAAAATTGCTAATGCTCCGACATGTTTTAGCATTGTGAGTATGTTTGATCCTTTGTTCCATTTTCGCTGAAACGGTATTCAATCCTTCAAAATGACTCTCATCACATCAAAATCTCACAAATGAGCTTTAACCTCCTCCATTGGCAACAAATAATTTAGATATTCTCATCTGTGTGACACGAGCCTATTATCGTCAGTGAGACACATCTACAAGAGAATATTGTGCTATATCGCATTGTTATGCACATATTCTTGGTGAAAACATCTAGAGGACATAATACAGCAATGACTGCAATGATTAACCTGGCCTTTTTACGTCTAAAGAACGTCTCTTGGGGTAAAAAGGCCCACTTTTTTCGCAAGACATAAAAAAACTGCGGATATATATGGCCCTGTGTGCCCTCTTTTTGAAAGTCATATTATTACTCCTTCCATCGAGGACAAAAGTATATTTCATCAACCCTATAAACCTGTTTGTTACTGTCACTTTTAATAATCCATAAACAGCATTTCCGTGCATCGTTATCTTTCCTGGCCGCACTAGATGATTACCCGTGTTTCAGTTCTGACTCCACAAACGGTAACACATGACACACAGACACAGCACGCCCAACAGCTGCTGTAACACAACGCAACAGACTGGCATGGAAGAGAGGAGCCATTGATCTCACCCCACGGCCCGGTTAACTCCCTGAGGAAGCAGAAAGCACAAGTCTCTCTCTCTCTCTCTATGTCTCCCTCTCTCCCTCCCCCCCCCCCTCTCATTGTGGGGTCTCTCTTAAATGTGTAATCTGCTGAGATAAGAGATGTGTTGATTTAATAAGAGGGGGGGGAGGGGGGGGGCGCCCACACACACACACAAACAGTTTTTTTTTAGGGAGAGGGGGTAATGCTTGGTAATGAGCGTGGACATAGATCAGACAGCTACACCCACCGCCTCTGCTGCTGCAGCATCGTGCAACACGCGGACACACCCACCGGGAGATGCGATCACCGCCACTCACTGCACTAGGGGAATAGTCAGTGAAGACAGAGTCACATCTATAAGTCTTTTCTGCACACGCAAGGCTCATTTAAATTCCAATCCAATAAGACTCACGGCCCGCTGTCCACTCGTGAGGGAGTACACCTCGATAGCCTCAGATCTTTTTTTTCGATTGACGTATGCTAAAATCAGTATTACGCATACAGAGAGATATTTATGCAAAATGTGTCATGGGTTTCAATGTACCACACTTTAATCAATAGCGCTCACACTCCGTTTAAGTAGTTACCAGTCATGGGACTGCAGTCCATCTAGTCATAAAAACCCTTGACCTGAGGTGGCTTGTAGAAATGGCACGATTATGAGAATGATATGCATGGGAAAACTGCACCCAGAACGCAGACGCAAAAAGACTCCTTTCATTTAATTCCACTGTATATCTTTAGCCAAAAGTACTAGGGGGAATTGGTGGCTAAACTGGGAAAGCGCAGCACATCCAGTCCCACAAGGCATTCGGCTAGAGGTCCAGAGTTAGAACCAGCCGGCACCCTCTTGTCTTTTTAACCATCGTCTGCAAAACTGCTCTTAAGACTGTGCTGGCCTGCACCCACTGACGCAACATCAGAGCCGGTCAATGCGTTACCCTTCCCTAGGGAACGCCTCTGAACGTACAGATGCACAGATAACACTGGGTTCACTTCACACACGCTGACATTCAGCCTCACCTCGGTCTAATGGATATGCAACCACTCTCTAGCAGCACACCCCCCCCCTCTCCCCCCTCCCCATCACCACCAGTATCACTATCACTATCACCACCACCACATCAGCCGCATCCTCACCCATCACTTCTGCCATTTGATGTTATCTACATCCTCAGAAGGAATCAGAAGGAATTCAGTTCAGTGACCATGCGGTGACCCCTTTGAACAGACCCCCCCCCCCCCCCCCCCCCCTTCTTCCTTACAGTGGCTGACACCGGCCATGCATGCAACCATGCATGTATCATGTATGTATGCAATGAATTGAGCCCACAGGGAAGAAATGATTGAGAACAGTAGTGCTACCTTCACTGTTTAGTCACTGTGCCAAACACACAATGTTCACCACGAGAGATGCTGCATAACACAACAACAAAAAAAAGGGTGAAGGCTTACATGTCCGCACGCCAACTAATCAAACACACATGAATTAAAAACAACTTTTAAACACACTGATAACATTTTTTTTTTAAAAGGTCAAAACAGATGTTGTGTTTCAAGACAACCTTGCAAGTGTGATTCGTTGTTCCGAGATCAGTTCCCCATTAGAAAGAAGGGCCCTGAACACCTCATTATGACCACATGACTACATGAATACATTAAGCCTACATGACTACCTGAAGCCTATAGGACCACATGAAGCCACTTCTGGTCTGCAGGAGTCAGGGAGCCTCGGCGTCGTGCTGATCCAGACACGCCCGATCCATCACCACTGGGGCTCAAACCAAAGCCCTCCCAGCTCCTCTCCTCTGGCCAACATGGTACATCCAGCCATACTTACACCATCTATATATCTGTACATCTATAGATATATAGACATAGATAAATAGATCTATAGATATATAACATAAGCTTCATTTGGTCAACTTGCATGAGGTTGGGAGTCTGCAAGACTGATGGTGGGAATCTGCCTAAAAAAAGCAAACTAACATGGGCGCACCGTTTCATGCGTGCAATGCGCCTTGCGAAGATCGCAGCGGTCGCAGCACCGCGTGATCGGCGATACCGATACCGACACCGTCTCAAACCGTCATTACCGACACCGATTAGAGAGAGAAAAAAAGGCAAGAGGGCGCGACGTGACGAGGCGAGACAAGACAGCTCAGATAGCTGGAGGGCGGACGGACTTGGCCGGACCCAGGTCCAGCTCCATGTCCAGGTCCGGGTCCGGCCTACCGTTCACCGCTCAACTTAAATAGGCGGAGGTGAACCTCAACTTCCCCACCCCCCTCCGTAGACCTAGACACGTCTTAACATGTGATCAGTGGACTTGGAGATGTGTTAGTGGAGTATGATGATGAAGGGGGGGGGGGGGGGGGCGTTGATGATGATGACGGGGGGGGGGGGGGGGGGGGGGGGGGGGGGTGATGATAATGATGGGGGGGGGGGGGGGGGTGGAGGAGGACATGTGGTAGTTTTTCTACACCCTATGCGGCATATCAGCAGCCATCTACATCTACATCAGCCCCGTCCCTGATGGGACCGGTAAAATGAGGTTATCATTTGAGTTTAACGACTGCCTGGGTTCCGCCGGCGCCGGGACCAGGTCCAGGTCCAGGTACCTGGCATCCATTGCACATCGTCGCTCCTTTAACAAAAAAACTGATTAATAAAAGACTTACCAGAGCCGAGAAAAGTGGGCTAACATAACACGGCAGACGTTGGAGGGGATGGGGGGGGGGTCCTTATTGAGCATGGTTCCGGGCGTAGACCTGGACATAGACCCGAGGAGGACTAGGGGGGGGGGGGGGGGGGGGTTTCACCCAGGAGGATCCGGCGGCACCGCTTATTCCCAATGTGTATTTGAATCGTCTTTCTTGGCTCTGGCGACGCGTCGACTTAACCGACGAGGACGTGGCGGCGAGTTGCGTTCAAGTGTTCGCTGATAGTCCGTAACTCGCAGTTTGTTTGTTTTTTACCTGGACCGGGTCAGAACCGCTACCTCAGGAAAATAAAAATAAAAACCCAATAGCAACCCACTGGCATCCAGCGGTGACCAAGACGGGGGGGGGGGGGGGGGAATGGGTCTCACATCAAACCTCACCACGGAAAGCAGGATCCTTACATATCCAAACGGTCTTGGCGAACCGAGCAGAACCGAGCCTGTGTGTGTGTGGGGGGTGGGGGGGTGATTTATTTAGACGAAGACGACGACGACGACCGTGATCACTGGGTTTAAAGCCCGACCGCGGAGGCGGAACCGGAACCCCCTTTAAACGCCCGCCGCGTCTCGTCGCGTCTCCACGACGGACGGAACCGGAGCCATGGCGTGAGGTCCGACCGCCGACCGCGGACGGGAAGGTGGAGCTGGACCTGTTAAAAATCCGAGCAGTCCCAGTGGTTCTGCTCCTCCTTCTCCTCCTCCTCCTGCTGCTGCTCCTCTCTCTCTAGTCCAAGTATAGTCTGAAAGAGTGTGCAGAGACGGACGGACGAAGGTCCAAAACCCAAAACCCGCCCTACGAGACCACCTGAACTAAGGGGGAACAGAACCAGAACCGGGTCTCCGGGTCTCAATGCGTCCGTCCGCTGCCGTAACTTCCCTCCCCTCGTGTGCGCGCCGACCAGGAGGACTCCCGCCCATGCCCAGATAACGCGGGAGGTTGTTTTGTGTATACGTGTGTGTGTGTGTGTGTGGGGGGGGGGGGGGGGGGGGGAGAAAGGGGGTAGGAAGGGGGGAGGTGTGGTGGGGGGGAGTCGTATAGCCTACTGTGCGTATCCATGCGAGCAATTAGTTTTTATACATGGCTTGGTTCGCCTTGCTCCTTCCAACAAAACAATGCGGTCGATTGCTTATCCGGGCGGGGTGGAGGAGGAGGAGGAGGAGTTGATGGAGGAGGTGGAGGAGGAGTTGATGGAGGAGGAGGAGGAGGAGGAGGTGGTGGTGGTGGAGGAGGAGGTGATGGAGGAGGTGGTGGTGGAGGGGAGGTGGTGGTGGAGGAGGAGGTGGTGATGGAGGTGGAGGAGGTGATGGAGGAGGAGTAGGTGGTGGTGAAGGAGGAGTAGGTGGTGATGAAGGAGGAGGAGGAGGGGTGTTTATCTCACTGTCCCCCAGCTAGAGACACATCTTGCCAGTGTGTCCCGGCTCAGCGTCCCACCTGCGCCATGAATGGATGGCGAACAATATAAAGTAGCACGCCATGATGATGATGATGATGAGGAAGATGAGGAAGATGAGGATGAGGAGGATGATGAGGATGATGACTACTAGGGTTCATGCAACGTGCAGCATTGCAGCAACGTTTTTTTTTTTTAACCCAGACAAAGTGTGTTTCCAAAAAAAAACACCATGTACGTCGTTATATATATATATATATGTGTGTGTGTGTGTGTGTGTGTGTGTGTGTGTGTGTGTGTGTGTGTGTGTGTGTGTGTGTGTGTGTGTGTGTGCATGTGTGTGTGTGTGCGCGCTGTGGAGTGGGAGCACATCCATGGGTGGGCGGGCGCCGTTGGAGTCAGAATAGATCTGGAAAGCACACACACACACACACACACACACGATCCTCCTACTGTCACTCGGTGGCCCACAGTGGGAAGTCGGACGCTTTATGCTGCCAAACTTAATGGCATAGAAAAACCCGAATGTCTGCTCTTTGCCATTAGGCCTCTCCTCCAGTGGGCAGAGCTTGACCACCCATGGCATGTTTTCGGCGGACGCCGCGCCGCGCCGCCGCTTCGTGACGTCCTACACACGCACTAAAATCAACGGGCGTCCGTCGTCCGTTGTCCCGTGTTTCCCGACCAGACATACACACAACCAACATCCGCCCACCACCAGCAGCAGAAGAGCGGGGAGAAAAAAAACCACGACCGGCGAAAGACAGATGGCGGCGTTCATCTGCAGCATTAACGTCAGAAACGCACGCCGGCGTGTTTCATTGTCCTGCTGATGTATTCATGTTCTGTGGACTGTAGGCGCGTGAAGGGCACCGCGGGTCAGACCGCATTTTCCCCCTGTTGACTTCAAATAGGCCTTGGCGTAGATTATATCACGTTGGACTGTTTCGAATCAAAACACAGCAACACTATATATATATATATATATATATATATATATATACAGTATATATATATATATATATATATATATGTATATGATATGCATTATTCATACGCGCTCTGCATTGTGCGATACGGTTTTGGCACAAAACACAACACAGTCTGTGTCTCTCCAAAGTACACATTCTCACACAGGGATGCTATCTGGCTAACGGAGAGAGGGACATCATAATAATAATCATGGGATGCAACATTTCATCCAAAACCTCAGTGGACCCACTGGAGTCTAATTGCGTGAAAACATCAACAAACCCCCCAAAAATGGCACAAATCTGGAAAAAAAAAGAAAAAAATACAGTGCAGTGCAGTGCAGTGAGATGGACAAAAAAAAAAAAAATTGGCATGTGAATCTTACAAGCTCCCTCTCTGAATTAGCATGTTCGTGAGGCGGCTAAGCTCTCAGTGCATGCACGCACACACACGCACACGCACGCAACACACACACACACACACACACACCAGCGTAGCATACTGATGGAGGAGTCAAAAAAAGAAAAGAAAAAAGAGCTTCCAGGAAGAGCAATCTGCTGTTTATGTCAGGCTCCCCGCTCCATGGGGGCAAAGCATCCTTTCACAGTAATGCACTGTAAAAGTGATTGATTAGTGCGATATTAAGAGATTGTCCATCTTAACTCTCTTCGCACGCGCGCCGCCGGGCTGCAATTACTGCACACACACACACACACACACACACACACTGGCATTGTTTGGAGAGCATGCTAGCGGATCGGCTCGTTTGGAAAGCCCATCCATTCTAATAGGGATCCGCGCAAACCGCCTAAGTGAGGTGTATGCAAGGGTAACCGCGACAACACAACACCCAGTCACTAATAATCTCACCGTGTGTGTGTGTGTGTGTGTGTGTGTGTGCCTAATGACCCGCAGCGTGGTCAGACGTCACGCCTGTTCCTGTCCGTCTAGCAGCGTCTAGCGTGTGTGTGTGTGTGTGTGTGTGTGTGTGGGTTCAGGTGCGCCTGAGAGGACCTCGCATCGCCCCCGAGCCTCAAAACACACAACACAACACAACACGCTTTCCCAAACACAACATAGTTGCACTTTGCCTTTGTTTGAGTGAAACTGCCTGGATCAATTTTCATTAAGGACAGTGAAACCCCCGCCTCTCTCTCTCTCTCTCTCGGTCCCCCCCCCCCCCCCTCTCTCTCTCTCTCTCTCTCTCACTCTCTGTCTCTCTCTCTCTCTCTCTCTCTCTCTCTCTCTCTCTGTCTGTCTCTCTATCTCTCTCTCTCTCGCTCTCTCTCTCTCTCTCTCTCTCTCTCTCTCTCTCTCTCTCTCTCTCTCTCTCTATGTCTCTCTATGTCTCTCTCTCTCCCTCTCTATGTCTCTCTCTCTCTCTGTCTCTGTCTCTCTCTCTGTCTCTGTCTCTCTCTCTCTCTCTCTCTGTCTGTCTATGGACCGGCCCCACCGAGCCAATAATGCGATGCTCTGCTGGGTTCCAGTGTCGGTGATCCAAGGTCTCATTTGGATGTACTTTGAATTGAAAAGTGAATTAAGTCAGGTGACACCTGCAATAAAGCGCTCCTTTTCGGTGACAGGACCGCCGTTACGCTGGGCTGGAGATGAGGGGATTAATCCCCTGGCAGCAGTGTCCCAAAACAGTTCACCGCCGTCCCGTTTCGAAAATCTTGACTCAAACTCGACTTGACTTTCCTCACGCGGCACGAAAGCAAATCCTTGCGTCTATTTCAAACCCTCTATTTCTGCTTCCCAAATAGCTCCAGCATAACGTTTTCTCAATAACAAGACTAATTCTGGAGTCTAGACTGGTTCATCCAGCCAAGTCATTTTGTACATTGGTGTACATTTTGTTGCAAAATAAAAAACAAGGGAATAGGTTTAGTGATAATAATAAAAAAAGGCATTGGCTAGCGTTAAGGTAGACCCGGCGCTCTGAACAGTATCTCTGATTTATTCCACCGGCTGCTCTGAAGATCCTTCTCGGATAATTAAAAAAGGGAAACATCAGTGGGGCTGTTCTATAGGGTCACTAGATAAGCTATTATCAATGCCACATGGACGAGCTGGGAGCCGGGCGCAGCACACGCAGTCTTTCAGCTGTAAACGCACGATTTGTTGTAACACCACTGGAATCATTACCGCAGTGTCACGTCATCCCTTGTGCCGGTCGCCGCGTCCACCGGTCTTTGTTCAACCTAATGAGCTTCACAGCATATGTGTGTCTCCTTCACCCACTCATTGTTTAAAGGTAAATAAAGACCGGTTTTCTCAGCAACTTAGAGAGTTTCTGTTGTGTGTTTTTTTTCTTTTCCTCTTTGCCGTATATAGAGTGAATTGTTAAAGGTCATCCGTCTGGTTAAATGTGGCGGTGTAACTTCCTCGTTGCGGATGCTACAACATAGCCCACAGCGGGTTCGCTCTCCGCTGTTGTACGCTGCTTGTCAGGATCCTAAAGGTTTAGATGTTGGCAGTTATGCTGTGATGACGGTGTAGCGGGTAAATGTAGCTGTAGCTCGGTGTCCAGAAGTAACATGAAGCAAATACTGAGCAATGTATTGCTCAGGTCAAGACCAAGAGGCCTAAAGGTACAAAAGACCCATAAGATAGGAAATAAAGGGCTTCTTTAATAATAATAATAATAATAATAATAATAATAATAATAATAACAATAACAACAACAACAATAATAATAATAATAATAATAATAATAATAATAATAATAATAATAATTAGGGATGTCCGATATTGGCTTTTTTACCGATAACCGATAACCGATATTGTTCAACTCTCAATTTCCGATACCGATATCAACCGATACCGATATATGCGGCCACGTGAAACCTCCGCTTTACACTCATTGCAAACCGCAATAGGCTTTATGCCGAGCGTCACGTGACCAAACCGGAAAACAGGTCTCCTGACTTCCGCTTGCCGGAAAAGCCGGTAGCAGCGGTAGGAACTGACGGCGACAGCTATTGACTTGGCCTAGGTAGCCCTTTTTACTGTTGGCGTTTTATTTGATTTTAACATCTGAATGTTAGTGAGAAGAAAAGATGGATGAAAAAAAACAGGAAAAAAAACAGCAGTTAAAGCTATCGAGTGAGTCCGGGAGAGGGCTCCTCTCCTCGGACACATTACTCTGAAGCCCCGGTGACGGTCTGGAAGTGTGGATTAATAAATACAATTTTTTTAAAAACAGCGGTAAAAGCTAGCGTGTGTGTCCGGGAGAGGGCTACTCTCCTCGGACACATTACTCTGACGCCCCGGTGACGGTCTGGAAGTGCGGATTAATAAATAAAATAATGTGAGCGCGGTACAGCGGACCTGAACCGGTTGTGATGAGACTGTTTCGCAGAATGCGTTAGTATGTTGCGCATAACCCCTATTTTACTATTCAACGTAGAAATATTGAAATAATTCCAAACCACCGACATAACTACAGCTACAACTAGCGTCCCACTACACGGCCGCACATGCCCAGGCTTGGAACATAACAGATGTCTGAAATTATTTCAAACAAAGTGTTTATTTGTTTCACACTGTCTTTGTACTAACAGAAAATGGTCGCTTGCATTCGACTCAGGACAATTAGAGCTTTCCAACAAGGTATAACATGCCATAGGCCACTTTAGTCATTTTGAGCTTTTTTAAAAACCGATACCGATATTGATTTTTTATGCCAATATCGGCCGATAATATCGGTGGGCCGATAATATCGGACATCCCTAATAATAATAATACCTTTTATTTGTTTGACCCTTTCAGGACATTCAAGGTCACCTTACAGTGCAGTAAAAAAAACAAAATGCAAAAATATGAGCTACAAACAAAGAGGCATTTTTCACTTTCCCACCAAGCCCATGATTCAGCCGAATACATAAAAGAGAAAACAACTCATGAAAGACAAATAAATAAACCGCAGCTCATCTCTACATGAAGCGTTGTCTCGTCGGTAAAGGTTAATTGTGTAATGGATGCCTCTCCTCTGAGGAGACAATTACACGCCACGCGTAGACACACACCGTCTGTGTGAAAAGCAGACCAGAGATTTACGTAGGAGGGAGAATTTCCAAACACTGAGCGACAAATGGCAAAGCTTACGTTCACATGTAGCCCCTGATTAGTGCGGTCCAATCAGCCGGCGGAGTGAAAACATGCAAGAATACTCAGAACAGAAGAACAGTTAATTAACTATCCAAGATTATATGAAACATGTTGAAGGAATGAATGGCGATGTGTTTCCAACAGGGGTGTTGACTTCAACACACTCGCGCCGAGGTGGAGTGCTTCGGCGAGGACTCACGCAGGAGCAAAGTGAAACACCTTGCAGAGCCGTGACACAGCGCTCTTCCACAGCACAATGAAAAGAGGCAAGATGTACCGCCTTCGCGTTCTCATCATCTTTTGTTTGGAGGCAATGAACGATGTGCCCGTTACGCCGAGATTTAATTGGAGTTCTTTGTGCACAAAATGTGTCGGAAAAAAAACTAGACCACTTTAGTCGTGCGAACATACTTTTACCGCATCTTAAGCTCACACGGCTTTGGATCAATTCATCCAAGTAAGTAGCGTATTTTCCCAGTTAATCAAGAGGAGAGAAACATATCTTCATTAAATGTCTTCGATCATTTTATATTTACCTATAAGCCTATAAATATAATATATATAATATTAATATATATATATATATATATATATATATCCTCCTAGTGTATTTGAAAAAGTCTTTATACGCGAGGCATATCACAATCACGTTTAATCCCCAACCTGGTGGTTATCATTTACTCTCGGCCCCGCCGCACAGCGACACATGTATATTTATATATTGAACTTAAGTGGGTAGGTCCCGCACGGTGGACTCGCAATCCTTATCTTGCAGAAGACGGAGAAGAAGACGGAGAAGACGAAGAAGACGGAGAAGACAAAGAAGACGAAGGAGAAGACGGAGGAGAAGAAGAAATAGAGGAAGAAGAAGAAGAAGAAGACGAAGAAGGAGACGGAGAAGACGAAGAAGAAGACGGAGAAGAAGAAGAAGAAGAAGAAGAAGAAGAAGAAGAAGAAGAAGAAGAAGAAGAAGAAAGGTGTAAAAAAAAATCACTTTTTTTTTTTTCAAGGTGCCATGGCAACAGAGCATTCAAAAGAATTTTGATGAGAGCAGCATGCAGCAAGGCTGATGGGGAGGAAGACCATTTGTTACTCCAATTGCAAGAGCAACAGAGCCTGATTGCACATGCGGGCTTTGAGCCACATGTCTTATCTGGACCACGGTGCTAAAACATGGTTCTTTTCAGGGTCCCTATCACGGGTCCTCCGTCAGTCGATGAGGGAGACGCCGGATAGCATCTTGATTTTCAGATGAAGGACTCGGCTCCCGAGGTTACCGCTCAGAGCCACGGGAGCTCTCCAGGCGAAACATTGGGTGACAAACGCAAGGCGAAAGGCAATGTTTTAACCAGTCGGGACGCAGACCGAACACAATATGTCTTATGAGCAGCGGCTGCACCCGGCTTCTTTTTCTTTCCTTCTTTCAACTCAATTTCAAATCACACGAGACGGAAGTGGCAATCAACATTGTGCCGCAGCTGTCTATCTCTGGCGGCCGTTCTCACTCCTCAATCTCACTCTCAGCCGTGCTTGACGAACACGACGCGCAGGCCACTGTCCTGACAAACCCAATCACACACCACACTGGCATCCACACAGCATCAGGGATCACAACGCTGCAACGCTGCAAGCACGCCGCTTCACGCTTCAACACCTTCCCACATAAATCAGCTATAGGCATAGGTCACACTTTGGCGGATCATACTTACAACAACTATACTGTTTCTCAACAGTTTCTCAAGACACCATGAAAAAAACTAGCAACTATGCCACCAGACAAGACTAATTATAGCCACAAACCTACATCGTGTCTCTTATGAAATGTAATTCACACCGCCGCTAACAGATATTCTAATACCATATGGATTTAAAATAGGTGTGTGTTACATGACATATGTATGCAGTGTTTTACCTCCAATTTAATATGGCGGATGTATGAAAACTGTATGTCACAGGCTCTGATAAGTTAGTATAACCAACTGATTGCAGAATGGAGTTCACAGCTGTTTTGCTGCCATTAATGAACCCCCTGTTTATATAGGTCACCTTCATTTGGACAGCTATTGGGATGAAGTCCTACTATGTAGGGCGCCCTGGGTATAGTCAGTTAATAGTGTTGAAGAAGAAAGAAACGGTTTTGTTGCCCTGCACTACCGCTTCATAAATAACTGAATAATATATATATATTATTAATATGTACGTTTATATTGTGTTATTTGCTCACACGGAATCCATCCATATTGTTTGAGGGAAGTCATCATCATCATCATCATGATGATCATCATCATCATCATAATGATCATCATCATCATAAATGTCATCATCATCATAAATGTCATCATCATCAATGTTGATTATTCATCCATTGGCATGACATAATGCATAACTTATTTTTGTGAACACCAAGTCATGTATTGAATCATTGGCATGACATAATGCACAACTTGGGTACTTAGATTAGAATAGATTCAACTTTATTGCACAAGTATACAACGAAATGTGAACTGTGCATTTATAGCAGCACTTGGAGCAGTGGACAGCAGCGCCCAGGGGACCAGTTCCAGGTCTACTGCCAGTGCTAGAGCATTAACCTAACACAGTCGTACGTAAGCCTTTTGGGCATTTGTCATCACATTAATGTATGCACACTTTCCGTTCGTTTCTAAGATATTACTCGACTTACAGTTCATGTTTTTGTGTTCGCTTCCATTATCGTTCTCGCTTTGCATCTTCACAAAACACTATATCAAAAGAGGCACACAAAAAAAAAAAAATGTTTACAACAACAACAGCAAAAACTTCAAATGATTTCACCAAACACAGTATATTACAACGAAGCAGTGTCGGCGAAGAAGTATCACAGTATCTCGGAACCAAGAAGAAGAAGAGGAGCGAGAAAAGCGAGACTTCTCTTTGTGAAGATGTAACCATGCCAACGCGACAAATCAAAACAGTCCCTCGGTCTGGGGCGAAAGAAAGTCCACTCAGGGCAAGCAAATGGAGCATGAGGCCGGCCGACGGGACTTGGGACTAAATCAATGTGGACGCCTGCTTTGTATTGGATGATGTACTGTAGGTGAGCTCCGAGCCTCGCTGCCCTAGTTTTCGCGGCGTGGGATAGATGAGTGTTAGGGTTCAGCGGGCGCGTGGAACAGAGGGCGCCAAGGTGAAGATAAAGGGGAGAGGATGTGGGCTTACATAGACAAGTGGCAGGGAGGGGAAAGAAATAAGAAAACGAAAATAACGGCGCCACAGCGGGGGGGAGGGAACCAGGGGGTGATACCTATCCCCGCCCCCCTCCCTCCCTCCCTCCCTTCATCTGACTTCGTCTTCCCCTCCGATGGAATGCATTAATAGCGTTGACAAGCAGGCTAACTGGCGGGGTGGCGTAAAGGTTAAAGTCGCTGGTCTATTACTTTGGTGGTGGCCGGCGGGGGTGGGGGGGGGATGGTGCGGGGGGGGGGGGGGAGCAGGTAGGGGAGTTAGGGAAGGGAACAATCAGGGTGTGGGGGTGTGGCCTTCTCTCCCCCTCCAGGGCTGAACGCCGTGATTTCTACATTACCGATGCTCACTGGTGCACTGAGAACTCAAATGGAGCAAGTCCCTGTGATGTGTGTGTGTGTGCATGTGTGTGTGTGTGTGTGCATGTGTGTGTGTGTGTGTGTGTGTGATGTGTGTGTGTGTGTGTGGGGTGGGGGTGTATGCAATCTGCAGACGTCACACTATGTGTACCCCGTCAACATGTGTGCGTTAAATGGTGCGAGGAAATGCAGAGACTGTTGAACCTCTAGCCATGTGTTTTCAGCCTGATGTTGTGCTTAGTTAACCCACGGTCTGCACCGTCCCCGGAGAGAGAGAGAAAAATACACACACACGCAAACATACTCAGAGATTATCCAACAAACATGCTGATAATATCCATATATTATGGGATGTTTCAGTCCAACGGGATCATCTAATCATGCATGCAATAAAACCTTTAGGCTGCCAATATTCACAATATGCTGCGAACGGGAAGTTGTTCTGAAGCGGGGGGGGGGGGGGGGGGGGGGGAGGGGTCATGGCTACACTTAGGATTCAATAAAAAAGGTCAATATAGATTTTCCTACGCCTACTTCAGTTTGAAAAACATCCCAGCTGAATTTCCCATATTTCTTTTCTGTATTGAAGCATAGCTTCGACGAGGGACAAGGATGCCAAAGTCGTCAAACTTTCTCTCGGGCTCTGGTTTCGAGGCGTGTGTGCTCTCGGCTCATGTTCACACGCTGGCGTAGGCTTCAGACGTGGCGTGTCAACATGTAAATACAGAAAGCATCAGGACCACCTACACTTGTGCACTACCGTGTCAGCCCTTTGCTCATCCCTGTAGGCCGACAGTGCAGCTCCAGGTCAAACAGCGGTTGTTGCTCTTTCCCCGCCGCCTCCAAGTGTACACAGGAAGAGAGAGAGAGCGAGAGAGAGACAGAGAGAGAGAGGGGAGGCGGAGTTAACCCCAGGGCACCTGCTGCTAGGCAACTTCAACAGAACACCTGGTCCGCTTAGCATTCGGGCCCACGGTCCCTTGTTTCCTTCCTGTCATTTTAAGCAGAGTTGTGCTAGAGCGCCTCTCCTGTGAAACCCTATTAATTTCCCCAGGCGAAACATCATTCAATATTCAATACCTGCTGTTCTTCAGCGCCCGGCCCTGGATCAAGCTATTGAGGTGAACCAATATCATCAATGCCGTAAAGCCGTATCCGCGGTGGGGGTTTCCTGATCTGGTCGGGGTGAGGGTGGAGTGAAAGGAAGAAAATAATGTTGTGTGAATATCCGAAGATTGCCTTGCCATGTCTTTAAGCCAATTTGGCATACTTTGGTTCCATTATGAAAACCTCTGTATTACAGAAGAATGGATTTTCCTTTTAACCACACAAGAGAAAATGTGAAGTAGTTACACCAAGGAGTGAAGCATTAATGGGAATGTGATGAATGTTTAATTGTTTGTATTTTTTACTTTCTGCGTGTGTAAGGAGTTATTTTAATGATGCACAAAATGTTCTCTCAAAAATGCTCAGAATACCAATGACCCCAATGAACTTTTTAACTGTTTAATGTTGCGCAAAACTCGCTCAAACTCAGTGATTTAGGCTGTAAATCAATTAGAATGCAAAGACCACACTTCCCAGACTTTATGTGATGTTTTGGTGTTTCTTCAGTAGTTCATGTTTACTTCCACAACAGAACTGTGATTGGGTTTGATCATTGAATAATAATCCAATTGGAAACATAAGAAATGAGTGCTGTTTAAGAGGCCAGATCATTTCTATTTTGTTGCAAGCTTCTTGGTTTGAAGGTGACAATGCCTTTAAGGTGTGCTGATACCATGGAAGGGATGAAAGACACAATTATCATGGAGATAGTGTGATATTTCATTCAGTGTTGCACATGCTGTTGCATCAAACAAGACAGCGTATGCATGGATGACCTCCCTGTGTTGTCACTGAAAAATGAATTTGAATAATTTCTAAGTCGCCCATTCCAGTGGGTACCATTGTTAAGATTGCATTTCCATCGCAATAGATTTCAATATAACAAGTGGAAAGGGACCAGAAAGTGAAATGATTACATAATTAGATTAAAAAAAGTTGAGACTTTCTAGTCTTCTTCTTTCATTCCATCTTATTCTCCTGAATTATTATTTTTTTGGTACGAAATAAAACAGGAGCTCTGAATAATGTGAAGTGCATCGTGTACAGGATAGGAGATCTCCAAGACTCTTCAGACAGAATATCAATAGGTTTCTTCAACCGCTATACGCTTTTGGCTCGGACATAAATCCTAATATTATATTTACATTACATTGGATTTGGTCCGACTTGGATTACGACTTAGATACCAAATTATGTCGATCTCATCTCATTCCAAGGGGAATTTATTTGTAATATAATTTAAAATTGATGGCTCAAGGTGTTAAGCGACCACCAATTGTACATCTTAAACTTGAGGGAGTAAATCAATATTCTATGAATGTCGCCGTGGGTCAAATCCTGTCGAACAACAAATGATGGCTCCTACAGAGTAATATGGGAAGATCTAAGTGGGGCTGGTGGAACATGCCCTGGAATATCTATTGAGTGTCTATGGTTGATTGCATAAGAGAGTGGGAATGGAGAGCGGCAAAAATTATACATTGACCTCTTTGTCTCCCTATATATCGCTCTAAATAATGACACTTAACACCGGCCGGTTTCTAATTAATTCACTAGCACTCAAGCTGGTCTGGGTCAAATCATGGCTGATACATTGGGTGGTATTTATGTACTGCATGCACTTCTTATATAGTGTTAAATAATTGCTGCACTGATTCAAAGACTGGTCTGGCATGAAAGGTGAAAGTGTATGCAGCGTGGTAAGTGACATTAATCAAACGCCAACCGGCACAGGTTGCACCAGGGGGTGCTGCTGGGGACACGCCCACGACTCTCCTAGAACCTAGAAACCGTGGGTTTGATGTTCCTATCGAACACTAGTTGGACTTAAAGAACAGTAACATGAAGAAATACAATGGGTTTCACCATACAGCCTGATTCTGACTTGAGGCAACAAACATAAACACTGTTACATAAGTAAACATGGACCCCCTTAACCCTGGCGGCGTTCACATCACACGCTACCAATTGAGCTGCACAAGGCTGACCAATGCATAGAAAAACAAGACGTCTCCAAGGTTTATTTCTTTCATTTCTTTCACATCGCTGTTTTTTCACTTCTTTTTATGGAATGTGTCATTATTTGCGTGATGAATAGCGTGGTGAATAGGGTGGTAAGCCATTAGCTTGTACCGTTCCACATAAATGTCACCTAGGAAGCGTTGGAAGTGCTTTGTCGGTTGACATCCAAACAAAGCTTTGTTTTGTGAAGTGTGGATTTTTTGAGAATGTCTTAAGTGTTCAGTACAAAGTATACAACATCCCCATAGGTCTCCGGAGGCCTTCCCGCAGCAGACGAGGCCCTGATTAGTGGTGGATATGTTGGGAAGTTTTTTCTTGTTCTTTTTTTCTTTTCTTTTGGTGGTCTGCTTTGAACAGGCCTGTTCATTATTCTCACCAGCCCTGGATCAGTGATTGCTCAATCATTTAGTTGAACGAATTTGAGTATGGGCGGGCGAGAAGGAAACAAAGTCAGGCACAATATGGAATCTGATTACTTAGGCTGTGAAACGGGTGATTTGTATGCATAGGTGGATCTCCCTTAAGCAAATGAGCAGCAGTGGGCTACTTGGGGAGGAACAAGCGGCAGCACATCTGTCCAAGTCCGCTGCCAGATTTGACAGAGACTTGCTGCGTATAGGCTACTTGTGAATCTATTTAAATCTTACTTTAGCACTGTTTAACCAATAGGTTAACATGTATGTGACTATGTAACGTGATTATATTGACAGGTTGACTATTAACCTTTCAATAAAGTCACTTAATTATTTCTTGTATCAAAACTCAAATTGTAATTGTAATTCCTGTGTACTACATTTTCATAGGTATTATCAGTTTTCAAAAATTATGACACAAATTTCCCTGCATGTCAAAATGTCTGTTTCAAAGACATGTTTGTTAAGTCACAGAAAAGGGAACTTTAAAGTATTCAAAGTTAAATAATGTAAAAATTCAATATGCAAATAGTAGTAGCAGAAGAGCTTAGCAAGAAGCACTGACCCCAAAGTAGGGTAAAAAGATTTAAAATGAATCACAAGGAATTAAAATGCATACTCTTAGTTAAGGGGGATTACATTTTCATAATGTGCTAACACCCGCTTGGCTATGATGAAAACAAAGAAAATTCCCTAATTCAGTCTTAAGGTTATTCCTAACCTTTTTCATATTTCAACCAAATATAATAGGGACAGTTAACGACAATAAAACCCAACACCCGAGATTAAACACTCATGTATCATGAAAACCGTTTTTGTGTTTTACATAGAGATAAGCACACAAATTCTTACAGCGTTTGCTGACGAGATAATTGCTGGTGAGGAATTGAAATGTAGCTCCTGTGCTAGTGGTAATGTTTTCCTGCGCTTCTGAGTGCACACAGAGAAGTGGGTTCGCTGGCAAGTAGACTATAATGACTTCTACTTTACAGTCTACACTTCTATTAGCCCAACCGTCATTCCTCAAGATGAGAACACAGTGAGCTGAGTGTATGACTTGTGGGTGTGTGTGTGTACTTATTTCGCCCATTCCTTACAATAAAATAACTGAAAATACTTCTACACTCTCATTTCTATCGGCGCAGTTCTACTATTAAGTGATGGAAATTGCTTCATTTTTTTTTAACCTTGGTTGTATTTTCTTTTCTTTATTCCAATTGATTTTTTACCCCCTTTTCAGTTAGACTGGATTTTGATTCAAAGGCATTTATTCATTACAATATTCAAAGACCATTTGATGCTGCTACTTTTTCTCATACCATATTTTCGTCTTTGAACCATATGCCACAACCTTAATATTCTCCGGAGTTGAGCATCAAATACAGCTTATTAACTAAATAACATTAGGGTTCTTCAAAGAGCAAACAACAGGCAAAGCAGACACAATGTCCCAGTGAATAGAGTTTGCCTCTTTAGACTTTAATTGCTGTGTCAAATGAAATAAATTCATTACAAGAAACACAATTATGGAACATAGTTGGGATCACAAACTTTGACAGACATTAAGTGTCATTATGCCTTTGACCAAATGAGACGATAGTAGTCAGTGATAGTGGTGGTGGAAGTGATGGTTGAGAAGCTTCAGTATGTATTATCGATAGGTAGGTATGTAAATTAAGTCATGTGGGACTGCAGTTGTTGTGCCACTCCTGCTGTTAAACCCAGTGAGTCAATGGTCCCAGGAGTGATGCGGCCAGTCTCGGTAATTTAAAGCCCTAAAATTTATGTTCACTTCACAAGATGCCGTTCCTCCCACTATTGATAACACATAAGTTACATTATTTTTTTACGTTCCCTCCTACACGCAGAATGGCGTCTGATTTCATCACCTTGATTTAATAGACTTTTGGAGTGGCGTAAATCTGTAGAGAATGACAGGCAACCATTTATTAAGCCACATATCTTTTTCTTTACACCAACACTGCTTACCATGCGACCTTCACCTGTCTATTTCTGGCGGGTAATGACGGCCATTGTGATCATTACAGCTCCACCTTTGCACTGGGAAAAAAATCCCGTTTTTGAGTACAGACCTGTACGTGTGTATGAAGCAGGGCCGGTCTTAATCTGACGGGCATTTCCTGGTCGTTTCTGATATCTGGTCATTGTTTTCCAATGAGTTATTTAATTCTTTAGTATATATTTTTTTCCTGTCTGTGGAGGTGTTGGTGCTGGCCTATCAGAGGCAGGTTCAGCGCCCCCTTGATTGCCTGACATTCTTTATCAACAGTCAAGTATTTCTGTTCCCTTGGCAACCGCTTCCTGCTGATACAAAGAATCAGGTATCACCTTGAAAGTTTGCATGCGTGAGTGTGGCTGCCAGCCCTTACTGTCATTTGCGAGCAAGTGCTTCTCTCCTTGCAGCAGGGTAAGAAAGAGAGTGGGGGGTTAAATGTTCGGTAACAAGCTTATGTAATACAATATAGTCAGCTTCCTACATCTTCTGTGTCAGGGTAATAACAACACAAGAGTCGCTGGGATTACATTTAAAAAATGGTTATGAATTCACACCCTTTACAATAATTGGAAGAATTAACAAGTATTTTGTTGCCTGTTTTCTTTGGCTCATTTAGCAGACACTTATCACTTACCACAAGGGACTTCAATGCCATTCGTGAGCAGGTATGTGTGCAGCATCTTGCTCAAGGATACAGCAAGATAGATGGGATAGACTGCATTTACATTTAGGTTTGAACCCAGAACCCTTGCCACTACTACGCCTACAATGTCCTTCCCCGAGTATGGAGAGCAGAAATTAAAATTCAATGCTGGTAGCTGACAGCCTGTGACTGACGTGGTTAGGTCTTAATCAACCACATCCATGACTATAATGTATTCATATGCGGTGCACATCACATCAGCACCGTTGCATAATCAAGTCTGTCAACATACATTTCATGACATAACATACATTTCACAACTCTATTCTCAATCGTCAACACAGGAAGCACACATGTGTGCACTGTATGCACCTTTGTTGGTGCATACATATTCAACAAGAACTAGATGACGCACATTCAGGGGACATACGCTAAACAAGGTATTGTTTTTTTTTTTTAATAATTAAAATACCTTTTTTTCTGTGGTTATCCTGTGGCTGAGTGTCATGAAAATATTTGGTTGTTTTGGTTACTCTATTAGTTACGCCTACAAATATTCAGCTTCCATAAAACCACACATTCAAGAATATGAGCAAATGGGAAACTTAACTGGGTTCTGTTTTAAATTCTCAGGGCAACATTTTGACTTTGACTTGAAATGACTTGCAGTGTATCCCTGTTCTTGTATTCATGTTTCCTCATACAAGGAGGAAGAATGGGCTACAGGGAAAACTTGGAACTCAAGAAAACAAGTCGTCGGAACTGGCAACACTAACCTCAATGGTTTATTATCAAAAGAGTAATATGTGTGTAAAGAGTTATATTAGCATTAGATAAATTACTAATTACTTACACCCAAACAGAGAGACCATCTGTGAAATAAAACGCTACAGAATCTAAAAGCAAATCAAGAAGACATTACCGGAGGGTGATAATTTGGTTCAAACGACTTGGCTTCCACTGATCCAAGATGTCTCCATTCATAAGATGTGTCTAGACGGCAGCCGGGTTATTTGAATGGCAAAGGTTAGCACATGTCAACGTTTGTCCTCGGAGCTGACCTTGATAAAGCAGCCCTGAGAAACATGTGAAGCCGAGGCTGGCTAGCAGAAGTGCAGAGGCCACCATGGGTCAACTGCTGCTATGTTCTCCTGGCAACACTACAATCACCATTTTCACTCATGTCGGCAAAAATGGTGGTTTTATTTTTAACCATGTCTGAGGTTTTAAAGTGATAGTTGTGGATGCAATGTGTAGTATGAATGAATATGAAATGCTGTAAAATAATAATACCTGATATGTATAATATATAAAATATGTATATCAATATATATAAAAGTTTGTCATGTTTTGCCAAAAGCCCCACACTGGCATGCTGGCTGCTTGCTCACCACTATTATGCATCTTAACAATAGGTTTTTCATTTTATATAATTACTTGCTTTCTAAATTGCTTCGGAAAAACAGATTGTTCGAATATTTCTTTGATTGTCTGACCGACTAGTATTGAAATAAATTGTCAGTAATGCATTTCCCAGATATTGTATTGTTCAATAGAAAGCACGGGGATCTGTTGAATTCAGTTCAATGAATTAAATCAATTAACAGTGGAAAGTAATTAGCCAAGTCTATCGGTTTTGTACTTGCATTGTTGTTTGAATAGAAGCGCCCATTTGAATTAGCCCATTACAATGCTTGTTTGCAAAATTAAGAGTCACGCACAGAATTAATAGTTTTCACTGCATTATGTCAAGATGTAATTGCTGAAAGCAATTGTGTAATTAAGGAAATTAGAACAAAGCTATGTGAAATCTCAAAAACATAATTCATCGTAGCGTAGTACATCGTCGTACATTTTCCATTCACGGCAATTAGCAATTAGCATTAGCAATAGCAATTATACCACAGAGGAAGTAGACATCTGGTATCCTCGTCTTTAAATATAGTATCTTGTGCTTGTCACATGACGTGTCACCGACATAAATATAAGTAACGCTCATGCGTTGCCGCAGTTGGGTCATCCCGAGATCCAGAATGAGCTATTGCCCTTCGATTTTAAAATAGGATTGGCTCTCCAGGAGTGATTTGTTAAGGCGACATTGATTGGGGCTGTGGTTGGAAGGGTGACATGGAGAACATGCTGAAACAAGCATCTCCAGCGTGCCCAGAGTAGCCAGACCAATATTTCATCCTGATCTCTTTCCAATGTGAAGCCGCAACCACAAACGCAGACAGATCTGATGTACTACGACCTAAAAATGTAATTATAAATATCGACTATTGTTTTTATTTCTGCGTGCGGCGCTCTGGGGTGCGCTCGGAGTGGAGGCTCTGTACAGGATTCGTTTCAGTTGGGAAAAGCGTGATCATGTCTATTTTTGTTTTGTTTTCGTTTGGTTAATAAATGAATGAGGAGAATCTAACGATTTGTTTAGATGGTGGGTTAGAGGGTGGTTGGGTATTTTCCTGTTGTGATGCGTAAAGCACATAAAAGCAAGGTTGCAAATAACATTGTCCTATGTCATTGGATAAAGCATTTCCAGTGCTGTTGAATCATTGTCTAGGTGCATCAGTGTGGGGTTTTTAAAACGTCATTTTGCCATTAGGACAATCTTCATCCCCTGTGAATGCTGAAAATGACGATGGATGCTTTCTACCAAATTGTTCACACCAAATATCGTGTTTGGCACCGGAAATGCTGACAGCATCTCCAAACAATATATAATGGATTATTTGGTTTTGGTTTGCACTCAATCCCGCCTCTACATGTGTGTTCTCCTCGGTGATGGCGGAAGGAGATACCCATCTCCACAGGGTCTGCAGACTCCCACACAATGTATACAAAGACACATTTGAAGACGTGAAGACCATCTTAATAACACCGCCTGGCCATGACGACTCATGGCCAGGCGGTGTTATTACTTGTTTTACCAAGTGTGCTTTTTGTTGTTTGTGTGTACTGCAGTGCTGTTCTTTTGGCACTTCCAGGTGCACTTATTCGAATTTCACATTGACATACTGTGTAACATTGGCTTACGAGGACTAAAGATTTCTACGGCTCCTTGAACATGAAGTGTTCAAGGGGAACTTGAATGGTCGGATAATACCATTAGTGTTGTTTTCAACCCATAACAACCCGTGTCCCTTTAACAGAAACGACAGTCAAAGTGAGTGTTTTGACCAGAGTATTTCAGGGGGTCTAACAATAGTGAACTGTATAATTGTTACCTTTCGTGATTAATGAACAGGTTGAATGATTGGGAGCACATCAGCGCCGCGCGACCCAAGCAGACGACTCCCCTGGTTGGCTAATCAAGGCAGCGCCCCGAGGCGTTATCTTTTCAGCGAGTCAAGTAGAGAGAGCGGTTGTAGAGAGGATCAGAATAGCATCCATGCAGTGTCTCCCACCCCCCCCCGCCTCCCCCCTCACATTACATCCCTGCTGTGAGACAATGTCCATCCAACAACGGCAGAATGTGATGCACCACTAGAAAAGACAGTTGTTCTGCCATCCAATTCCCCTTCACCGAGGATTTTGTCACTTCCTCACCTTATGTATTTATCATTTATATAATTTTGTTTGTGCTTTTTTCTCTCATACCGTTAAATAATAAATGAATAACTTTGCAGGCAGCGCTGAGCTTCGGTAATCCTGTGGATTTCAGCTTTAAGGCAAATGGCACAAGTGGTGTGTTATCAGAACAAACATTAATCCTCTGACTCTCCGGGAACCGCAGAATTCACCCTGGACAATTGGGAGAACATGAACATGATGATAACAATGTTCTGGGCGATTTCTGGCTTTCTTTTGAGTCCCGCTCCACTCAAGACTTCTCTAAATTAAACGGGTTGGTCTAATCCATCCAAAAAATAATGTCATGTGGTCAAAAAGGATGACTGTCCCCTTACTGATTTTTTTAGGCATCAGGTCTTCTTGTTGAGTTTGATAGTGCTGCAGTCGATTAATAATTCATCGATGACAGCTGTTTATTTTACTCAATTTTCTACTGTAATTTCCTTCTTTTTTTTTTGTACTAGTCCTTCATACCGATGTGTGCGGCTGTTACACCGAACATTGCCCTTGGGTACGTAACCATCCAGCATCCATCTCGTGTAGAGTAGTGTCTTTAGGACATGTATTGGCTAGGGTGACTCCCAGCTTAAAGATTCAGGATTTAGATATTCAATGTCTGTAGTCTACCTGCAGGCGTCCTAGAGCGAGCTGTCTCACCCTGCATGCTCTTTGATCACATGTATCTCTGTTCACTGTAAGCTCAATACAGAAACACTGTTCTCAAGGAATACAATACGTTCCTGAATTACTTCATAGTAGGCGTAATATAAATAGAAATTGTAATACTAATAGAAAGTAATAGTAGTCCCTACATCCTGCTACTTTACTTTACTTCGGTTAGTTTTAAAAAACAAATACATTTTCCACTTATAACTTTTAGTTTTAATACTCTCCGACTAATTTCTTCATTTACCTCGATAAGTGCACGACTAATCATCTGAACAAAATGTTTTTCATCTTTGTACACGTCAATACATCGACTGAAAACAGAAAAAAGCAGATACTTTGCTGAGGTCATAGTTACTCTGAAATAAAAAAAATGAGGTGTATCGACAAAGGATGATGAGTAGGCAGTGAAATGAATATAAGCTAGTGAATTCATATTGGCATAACAAGACAGCCCAGACGGACCGGATAGCAGCGAACGTGGGAGGCCCTCCTCACACTTGTGACAGGATGGACTCTGTGAGAAAAGAAAAACTGATATAAAGACACCTTAATTGATTGTTTCAGTGGCGTACCCATTGGGGTCATCGATAACGGTTGACATGCGAAACCAAATTAGCATTATTCCTTTTCAAATATGTATGACAGAAAGGGAAGAAAGGAAAAGCTCAATAGCTATATCTTTGTCTGTGAGAAGATCACCAGAGTTTGGTTGATCCGTCAATATTGTGTTTATTCTTTTTGTGTCTCTGTATACTTTTGGCTAAGCTTGGTGAAAATATATTTTATTCCTAACATTTTATTTTGGAAAGCTCAACAGCAAATGCTTTTCAATGGATTGAAATAATCATGTCGTGTTTAAAATGTCCTTGATGCAAGGCAAGGGCGTTTTTTTAAACCACAATTTCTCAGTTTGACAAAATCATTAATGAGGTAAACATGTTTTCCCTTTCAATACGCCATATTTATACTGCATTGATCCCAAATATAATATGTTTACTTTTACCCAAGGTTAGGAGTGAGGTCAAAGGGGAACCGCCACCCTCACTATTTTCTTGTGATTATCTGCTTGTTGCAGACGACAATTCTTTTCACAACACGTGTATTAAGTGGTACTTTATTTTATTGGAAAGCAGGGAATATGTGTGTCTGTGTGAGGTTTAACACACACAAAGCGCGGCCTCTCTACTCATTACGTCTCTCTGACACATTTGCCACCCATGAGGCGAACGTGTCAGAAAACATGTGCGTGATCACGAATGAGACTTTTCCCTGATTTGCAATGCGCTGTCATTCATCATTCGCCAAAGTGCCAGATAGCAGTTCGATGTTGGCCTTCTGGACCTCAAGTCAATTTGGTGGGAACAACATTTTTTTTTTTTTAAAACAAGGGGAAAAAAAGGAAAGAGAAACTAACCCATGACCCATAGAAGTTTTCCTTGACTAAGAACGATATAAATTCTGGGCCTGCAGGATGGATAACAGACATGGAGAGAGAGAGAGAGACTCTCGCACTCAAACACAAACACAAACACACACAAACAGACGGAAAGAGAATGCACTGCAATGGCCTCTAAAGTGAACAAGAGCATTGGGTCACAGGAAACTGTTAACAGTCAAAGCACTTGGGTTCACTGCCCTGTGCTGGCCAGCACCAGCATTTTATATTTCCCACCGGCCTCAATTTGTCAGGAGAGCTTCTGTATGCATGTCCGAGCGTAGGACAGTTTGAGTTGTGGGACAGACGCCTGGATAAACAGATTGCATGCGGGAACACTTCTGAAAGCTTACACTGTGCTACTTAGTGGAGAATAATCGCTGTCAAACTAACTGCGTTGTCTGCCTTTATTCACTCTACTTTCGGGGTGGGCGGATGTGTGTATGTTTATGGGTATATACTCAGCATAAAGTGAGAACCTGCTTCGCAATCTGTCTCTAACAAACACACCGGCTTGAGCTGTCACCCGAGCTCTGCCCATATTGCCTTTGATCAGGTTATGCAGTGCTGTTGCAGTACATGGATTTATCACATTGTGTCTGGAGTCTCATCCTTAAAGTGCCAGTGAACGCAAAATTGTGTTTTTTTTTTAAAATGTCTTAGTATGTTTTCTATGATCTTCAACATGCTATTATACCACTGTTACTACTAATAGTTGAATTCGGGAAAAAAACACAGGTTTAAAATCCTGTTTTTGACAGTCTCTGCTAACCAGTGTGTGAAAGCTGCAGTCTGCTCAGGGTCCTGTTCTCTTCATGACATCAAAGTGCCTTTTCGGAGGCATGAAGTCATACCGATGCCGAGAGGGTAACATTGCTCATGTAACATAGCTCATTACAACACTCATACTCAACCACACCTACTAGCTTAAAAAGCTTAAAAATACGACCCTAAAAATAAGCATCACAAAGTTGCCATGTTTCGTAACCATGGGGATAACACCCCCCCCCCCCCCTTCCAGCCCAAAACCAATTTTGCTCAAATCCGAGCTGAAACAGGCGGTTCACATACGCTATGGTGTTTGAATGAATTAATACAACATCTCAAAGTGTTGTAGTCTGTTCCTTTTGACTTCTTCAATCTTCGCATGTACGGAGGAAATCAAAATCCAAAGACATCAAGAGCATTTGTCAATGCTTCGAACAATAAGCCGTTCTGTGCTGCTTGTTCTTCGAAGGATCAAAAAAAGGTCACCAAGAATCAGTATATTCCAATAACATGATTGAAATAAAAACAAATTAAGTTAGTTTACTTTTTAGTTTGACATATTGCGTCCTTTTGATATACTCAAGTCAAGTAGACAATTATTGAATGTAGTTGTGATGGTGTGTGAGTTCTATCCAGCGCCATCATTCATGTCCCTTATTTAGTGACATTTGGGTTTGACGAGGCCAAGCAATTAAAAAGTCCCCACCTAAAGCTTGTCACACACTCAGACACACACACACACACACACACACACACACACAAAGTCAGTCCATCAGTATTGGTAATGCAATATTCACCTAACAGGTCTTCAATATTCTTAATATCTATGTAACTCCCGTTCTGCTAGCTCCTCAGGCCTGGCTGGACGATGTGTGGTATATGAACCACTGAGGACTAACAGGGAGTGAAGGCAGCAGCAGGCAGAGTACTCATGCACTATTCAGCGCTGGCTACCAAAACAACCCGTCCAACGGCCCATACATAGATAGCCTTTGTTCGCCCCATCACTGGGTGGCTTTATAGACGAGGGGTGAAACAAGCAGTGGAAATTGGCAACAAGAAGTAATGGAAAACGAGTGGTTCTCTGCTGATGTACCCATCAGAGGAGACGCCGGGGATAACTGCATTGCAGATATGACAAGACGTCTCCGCACCAAATGTATTAGCTGAAGTAATCACATTAGTGGCTTGCTGCAGGTAATCAGGGCAGGCAGGAGCACCTGTTTTATTTGTTTTCTTTTCGGCAGACATGGCTTGTGTTACAAATCGACCACCAAGCAGTACTTGACGTGTAACTACACGAGCAAACGGAAACGCGATCGATAAGGCGAATACCAGCTCCAAGACACCGAACCCGGGGTAACCAAAACAAATGTATGTAGGGCTTCTGCGAGAAAACAAGAGGAATGCTAAGCAGGTGTTGGTTTGAAAACAAACACAGGGTTTTTCGTTGTTGTTTCTTTGCTCGCGGATCAAATCAATTTCTAATTACTGGGCCCCTGCGTGGAAGGAATTATGTATAGGCCTATACATGAGGAACTCTCCAGTGACTTGTTTTATGTAAAAGTTATTGGATAATATTTGTTTGTTCCAGACTCCACTGCATGTTTTTATATTATATTCCACACAAGGAGCATACGAAGGATCAAAACTAATTTGTATATCTATATATCAATATTGCGTAGAAAAATAATAACTAAACTGGATTGGATTAAACAAAACTTGCATGTTTGGTTGTGGGGTTTAGTTGCTGTTTTATTATATTTTCAAAAGTTTTTTATTATTTCTTTTTATGCTTTGCTTCAATACCTGTTCCAATTATCTTAACTTGTTTTGACCAATGTGTCTTAAAACACAATCGTCCTGACATTTTAAATAATTACATTTAAAACAAAGGTCTTCACTCTTAAACCTAATCAACCAAGGAAAATATTAAAAATTATAATAATATAAAGAGGGACAAAGCGAGGTAAAAATATATATTTACAAATTTATATTCATACAATGGCCCTGGTGAATTCTCGATTCTGATTGGCTGGAGAGGTGTGCATTATTTTCGATACATGCACGGGTTTGACGTGATCGTCTTATCACCGGTCTAAAAATGAAAGCGCTAAACAAAACATTAACTTGGACCGGACTCGGGGGGGACTACGTTTAGGAAGCTTCCCCCGTTGCCAGGTCGTTACTAAGGTGGTCTCTATTTACTGGAGTAATAAGGTAAAGTTGTCATGTAGTTACTAAGATCGTCTCTATTTACTGGAGTAATAAGGTAACGTTGCCATGTCGTTACTAAGATCGTCTCTATTTACTGAAGTAATAAGGTAACGTTGCCATGTCGTTACTAAGATCGTCTTTATTTACTGAAGTAATAAGGTAACGTTGCCATGTTGTTACTAAGGTGGTCTCTATTTACCGGAGTAATAAGGTAACGTTACCATGTCGTTACTAAGGTGGTCTCTATTTACCGGAGTAATAAGGTAACGTTGCCATGTCGTTACTAAGATCGTCTCTATTTACTGAAGTAATAAGGTAACGTTGCCATGTTGTTACTAAGATCGTCTCTATTTACTGGAGTAATAAAGTAACGTTACCATGTCGTTACTAAGATCGTCTCTATTTACTGGAGTAATAAGGTAACGTTGCCATGTTGTTACTAAGATCATCTCTATTTACTGGAGTAATAAGGTAACGTTACCATGTCGTTACTAAGATCGTCTTTATTTACTGAAGTAATAAGGTAACGTTGCCATGTCGTTACTAAGATCGTCTTTATTTACTGAAGTAATAAGGTAACGTTGCCATGTCGTTACTAAGATCATCTCTATTTACTGGAGTAATAAGGTAACGTTGCCATGTCAGTACTAAGATCGTCTCTATTTACTGAAGTAATAAGGTAACGTTGCCATGTTGTTACTAAGATCGTCTCTATTTACCGGAGTAATAAGGTAACGTTGCCATGTCGTTACTAAGATCGTCTCTATTTACCAGAGTAATAAGGTAACGTTGCCATGTCGTTACTAAGATCGTCTCTATTTACTGAAGTAATAAGGTAACGTTGCCATGTCGTTACTAAGGTCGTCTCTATTTACTGAAGTAATAAGGTAACGTTGCCATGTTGTTACTAAGATCGTCTCTATTTACTGGAGTAATAAAGTAACGTTACCATGTCGTTACTAAGATCGTCTCTATTTACTGGAGTAATAAGGTAACGTTGCCATGTTGTTACTAAGATCATCTCTATTTACTGGAGTAATAAGGTAACGTTACCATGTCGTTACTAAGATCGTCTTTATTTACTGAAGTAATAAGGTAACGTTGCCATGTCGTTACTAAGATCGTCTTTATTTACTGAAGTAATAAGGTAACGCTGCCATGTCGTTACTAAGATCATCTCTATTTACTGGAGTAATAAGGTAACGTTGCCATGTCAGTACTAAGATCGTCTCTATTTACTGAAGTAATAAGGTAACGTTGCCATGTTGTTACTAAGATCGTCTCTATTTACCGGAGTAATAAGGTAACGTTGCCATGTCGTTACTAAGATCGTCTCTATTTACCAGAGTAATAAGGTAACGTTGCCATGTCGTTACTAAGATCGTCTCTATTTACTGAAGTAATAAGGTAACGTTGCCATGTCGTTACTAAGGTCGTCTCTATTTACTGAAGTAATAAGGTAACGTTGCCATGTCGTTACTAAGATCGTCTCTATTTACTGGAGTAATAAGGTAACGTTGCCATGTCGTTACTAAGATCATCTCTATTTACTGGAGTAATAAGGTAACGTTGCCATGTCGGTACTAAGATCCTCTCTATTTACTGAAGTAATAAGGTAACGTTGCCATGTCGGTACTAAGATCGTCTCTATTTACTGGAGTAATAAGGTAACGTTACCATGTCGTTACTAAGATCGTCTCTATTTACTGGAGTAATAAGGTAACGTTGCCATGTCGTTACTAAGATCATCTCTATTTACTGGAGTAATAAGGTAACGTTACCATGTCATTACTAAGATCGTCTCTATTTACTGGAGTAATAAGGTAACGTTACCATGTCATTACTAAGATCGTCTCTATTTACTGGAGTAATAAGGTAACGTTACCATGTCATTACTAAGATCGTCTCTATTTACTGGAGTAATAAGGTAACGTTGCCATGTCGTTACTAAGATCGTCTCTATTTACTGGAGTAATAAGGTAACGTTACCAGGTCATTACTAAGATCATCTCTATTTACTGGAGTAATAAGGTAACGTTGCCATGTCGTTACTAAGATCGTCTCTATTTACTGGAGTAATAAGGTAACGTTGCCATGTCGTTACTAAGATCGTCTCTATTTACTGGAGTAATAAGGTAACGTTGCCATGTCGTTACTAAGATCATCTCTATTTACTGGAGTAATAAGGTAACGTTGCCATGTCGTTACTAAGATCATCTCTATTTACTGGAGTAATAAGGTAACGTTGCCATGTCGGTACTAAGATCGTCTCTATTTACTGGAGTAATAAGGTAACGTTGCCATGTTGTTACTAAGATCGTCTCTATTTACTGGATTAATAAGGTAATGTTGCCATGTCAGTACTAAGATCGTCACTATTTACTGGAGTAATAAGGTAACGTTACCATGTCGTTACTAAGATCGTCTCTATTTACTGGAGTAATAAGGTAACGTTGCCATGTCAGTACTAAGATCGTCACTATTTACTGGAGTAATAAGGTAACGTTACCAGGTCGTTACTAAGGTTGTCTCTATTTACTGGATTAATAAGGTATCGAAAAATAATGCACTTCGCGGAGGCAAACCCTTCTTAGCCCCTGCGTCATGTATTATTTTTCGATACATGCACACCTCGTCGTGGATGATCCCTTACACACATAATTAATTGAAAATAAAAATAAGCTCTAGTAAATCCTTTGACCTTTAGTGGAGATGATAACTGGCCAGGCCTCTCTTTGGACCCCAGAGGAGGTAAGCATCGCATCATCTAAACAAAAGCTCCTTTTACCGAAAAGAGTGGCGAGACAAAACTACATTTTTCTGAATTGGATGAAATCTCCCAAGATATCATTTTTGGCCATTGAAGGGTTCGGCACGGCTTCTTGATTGTTCTCTTGTGGTTAACCTCTTAGCAGCACCAGGCTACACCCACGCATACTCCGCTGAACAACACACACACACAAACTCCAAGTGCTCCCAGTATTATCCAAGTGCACTGCCAATGACAAGTCAACCCAAACTCTTTGCTCACTAACAAAAACAATGAACACGGTTATCTGTAAATGTTAACACAAATGGGATTATAGAATAAAAGCAAATGCCAAACTATTTCAATGAAGAAACATTGCTAGTTCTACACTACAGTTCCAGACAATATAACCTTCTGGTTTTTTTCCATTCATGTTTCGAGGTTTTCAAATGAAATGTCGGTTATAAGTACAAGTTACACCAGACCATGGTTGTGATATTTGGTACACAGCACTTCTGACCACTTCACCGCTCATAATACCTTGTCTGATCCTTTACTTAGAAGACTTAAGCCCTGTGCGTGATCAATCATTAACGAGGATTGCATTAGCATTTCCTATGGAATAGCGTCTCTAATTACAAGATGCCGGCTATTAAGTGGCCCATTACCAGCCATTTGAAGTTACAATCTGTAATTGTACACCATTAGAGTGAGCAGTGTCCGACTGCCCAATCACAATAAAAACAAGTCCAGATCGAGACTTGAGTCATCTTGTATTCCTGGGAGCTCTACATCTTCAAAAACTAGTCTGAGCGTCCAATTAAGATTCTACAAGTCAACCTTCATTGAAATGGCAAATTCACGAAACACAGAGTAAGCAGAGAAAAAAAAAGGGAAAATATAATACTCTTTGGGAAAGTATCATCTCCATTTTGACATTTTACTGTAGGGGGCAAAACAATTTCGAGTAGAGCAGTAAAAATACATGGGCTCCATTTTAGATACGCTAAACCTCCAAGAGACACATATCTCCATCTGCCATCTCACCGAATCAAAGCAATAAAAAAATATATCTGGGACCCCTTGTAATCCCCAGTGGAATTAATTCAAATGTAAGGCATTCATTTCAATCTGTGGTATCTGCTGTACTGAACTTGGACGGGTTTGCAGTTCAGCATAGCCCACATCTTGCATGGTGAGCAATTTATTTCTTCCTTTTTGTATTTGGCTTGATGGTTGATGGATTTAGTACTTCTGTACTTCCCTGTCATTTCTCAAGAGCATCCACAGGAGGTGGTAAATGCTGTCAGTTGTTCTCATGCGTTCTTGTGTATCTCGAGATATCTGGTAAAGGGTTGTCATCGGTTGATAGTAATATGACTTGTGTGTACCATAGACCATAAAATAGATGTGTGTTGACTTGGCATGTCCAACCTTTCCTTATCAATGAAAGAATAACAGTGTCTCTTCTCCTGACAACTTCCAACAACTTGACACAAACCAGACATGATAGCTTAGTCCTCTAAAAACGACAAATCTGTACGCACAAGACAACTTAAATTATTTATATTTCCAGAGTTTAAATGGGTGACTTCAATTATTTACATTTCCAGAGTTTAAATGGTTAACTTTCCCTTTGTCCTTGCAGTTTTACTCCACAGGAACTTTAGCTTGAGGCAGTTTATGAAGCGTGTTTGTAGAGCAGTAGTGTCATATGCTGCATGCTGGCTCAATAGCTGCGACAGCGGGAAAGGACGGCCTTCCTCCCGAAGTTATTTTGGTGCTGCATAACTTAAAGAGAACTGTTGCTAGAGCAACTGTGCACAGCCACATATGTATTCAATGACAAACACATTATTAGCATCTAAGCATATACAATATCAGATTTGCGAGTCAAGGACTACTCACTCACCATTGTGCTCTCCAGGGGTGTGTCGTTTTGAACACGGGGGTAAACAGCGAACGTTTCTTGGATAGAGAAACAACAACTGCCAGAGGAAGAGGAAGGGTCAAGGCAGTTGTTGAGGGGGTGGTCACTGTGTTCCAGGGTGACACCCACCCCCCCCCCCCCCCCCCAGATGCAGGGGTGTGCACATCTTTCCAAAGTTGACAGTGATTTAGAGGCTCTACCATTAAGCTTAGATTTATTTATCTAATGACCTTGATGTAGGTCAGGGATAGCTGCTCAATGGAGACCAGGCACCAAATCCAAACCCCAGCTCCGGAAGCTGAACAATACTTGCATTCACCACTGCATTCATCATTTCGGTACCCCAGCAACACACAAAATCCAAACGAAGGCCACAAATGAGCGAATGCCCTTGGCTGATTGTCCCGCAGGCTGACGTTCACATCAGATTGATGACATTTGGCGGTTGTTTAGTTTTGTGCTCGTCAAATTCACAAAGCAAAAATATAACATTTTCGGGCAATTTTTTCCATTAAGGCAGCACTGTAGCAGTAGGTGACAGTATTTTTATGAACCCCAGTGCTGCTTTCATCTCCATGTGTTCTCCATTTTTACAGGAGAAAAAAAATATACGCACCTGCCCAAAAAACACATTTGGGAGAGATTAGGAACAAGCTTGTTATCTTCCCTCCCCACGTTTATGTCTTTTTTACAGCCCTAGAATCTCAATGCGGGTACCAGACTCGGTGAAGAGTTTCCAGTGGCAGCGCGACACAGACATCATTGAGTTGTAGCTGAAATGCCATTAGGCCACACAGAGGACGACACTGGGGTCATACAGGAATGACTAGCAATCCATAAGTTTCTCTTTCGGAAAACTAAAATCCATGGGATTCAAGAGATTGAACGTATTGATGATACGCACCACGTTCGTTTATGGTACTTTAACGTCCAATAGGTGATTGCTTATTACTGGATAAGGAATTTTACAATAATGTAATTCTATAATATGGCAAGGTTTTTGATGAGCAAATACAAAAAATATAGGTTGACATTTAACATTGCCAATATAGTGCAAACTACCATTACTGAATCATTCACTCATACATTGAATGCATGAATTGTGAATTCCCACATTAATCAATGTGAATACATGCTTTATTCATGCTATCATCGATGGTATGGTATAGATAATACATTATGTAAGTGCTGGCATTCACAAGCTCAAGCTCACTCACGTGTATTAGTGTATTAACAGTGAGAGAGCCAGACCTATTTTTTTTTTCTGCAGTTGCTCTCGTTCTCGGCCATTCACAATCCATCTGGAAGTGGAAAAAACAAAACACACAATCCCCCCCCCCCCACACACACACACACCACCACCACCACCATGCCAGAGACAACTCACCGTTGACACCATACAGGGTTTACATTGGCTATGAAAGAGGCAGAGCAGCCTGACAAAAACAATTAGCTATCTCGCTCCTGCAGCCTATCTGCCAGTCTTATCTGCCACTTCCTGCTACACTGATGGAACTGATATCTCAGTGTCTTGTCTGCTGCCCAGGGTTACAATGCATCACTCCACCATCCCTCTCCCTGTTTTAGCGGGATCTCATTTGATTGCCACTAACGATAGCAGTGGACGGTCGCCGGCAATTTATGCCAGTGGTCACTCGACGACGTTGGGAGATCAAAGGAGTTCTTTCTGCACCCCCTACTCCCCCACCTCCCCCACCACTCCCCCCCCTACTCCCCCCTACTCCCCCCTACTCCCCCACCCCCCGAACCCCCCCCCCCCCCCAACCCAGTCCCGGGTTTCATCAGATCTATGACAAGACTCTTTAAGGAGGCTTTCAGTTCCACCAAGCGGGAGGGGGGGGGTGACAGAGAGGAGATGTGGGGGGGGGGGGGGGGGGGGGGGGAGGGGGGGCGAAACCCTATTTCTGCAAAGCATAGTAGGCACAAACAAAAATACATTTCAACCAAACAGATTGAATTAACAAAATTAGCATTTTTATTAAACATGGTTATTAATAGCTGGACGGGTGAAGGAAAAAGAATGAAGGTGTTTTTCAATTCGGTGTTTTTCTGCATTTAATTTAAATCCAAATGTTTATTTATATTTTGTAGCCAAGAGAAGGTCAGAGGAAGAGTCTTCGAAACGTGAGCCTTGTTCAATGAATAATTAGATGATTCGATGATCATTTATCAGGACGTGAACCACAATCCACACTGTGTGATTAATATAGCCCGATTACAACAACGCGGTTTATAGACAGACTGCTACAGCAGCTTAAATAACCCCCAAGCTCCCACTACCTCAGCCCAAATAAAGAATAATTCGATTAATTAGATTTTGATTAATGTAATGCATTTCACTAATAGGTAAAACTTCCAGTGAACACAAACTCATTTGTTTTTCCACTATCCTCAACTGTCAGCAGTTATCAGTAGCGTATTTCACCTATCGGAGTCAGGCTACACCACAGGACAAATGCCGCATGTCACACAACTTTCATTTAATTGCTAAAAACAAAACACGAGTCTGGTATGTATTCAAATTTCAAACTAAAAGCCCCCTCCCCCCCCCCCCCCCCCCCCGTCTATCATGCAGTCGAGCAAGACCACTCAAACGTGTCGGTGGAAAGACACGAAAATTAACAGATGCCAAACGCAGGGCTCCCGGCTACCGTCACAAGTCAAGTTTATTTGTAAAGAAATTACAACTCAAAGGCAACTTGTATCTTTATCTGTATCATTTAGGTACTGTTTACTACGAGCCATTTGGCAGATGCTATTTTTATTTGGAGTGATTTACATTTTAGAGACACGCGAGGGCGTGTGCAAGGTGGATTTATACAACTTACATAAAATGGGTACATTAGTATGCTGAGACTTTAAGACGACTCTGCATGGGCGTAGGTGAAGCGAGCAGCACAGTAAGGATGCCCCCAGGCCACTTTCATTTTTGAGTTGCACCATATATTCCCAGCTGGTAAGAGAGGGTGGAGCAGACCCAGGATGCACTGGAGGGATTATATCGCTCTGGCTGGATTTGGGAAGATTTACGGTCTCCTGGCGGCCGGAGACGGCCCAGCTGGAGGGACCGGCAGGGCGGCCGGGGGGACGAGGGGTGTCTGGGTGGGCTCCTCTGCCCACTGCAGAGTGCGTGATCATGGGGAATGAAGACGTAATAATGGATAATATGTAAATGTTATGTGTGTCGTGCCTCCGTATGTCTGGAACACGCGACAGCGAAATCTGAAACGGTTTTTCATTTCTTCGAGGGACTTTAAAATGCTGCTTGCATTGCAATATTTGTGAATTGTTTTGGTTGTATGTACCTGAATGTTTGGGTGGCTGTATCTTTGTCTCTATTATTGAAATGTTATAACTGTTTCAGGGATTCCTGAAAATAAAATTAAATAAAATGTCTATGTTTGTAAATGTCTATGTACTATCTTGAGCAGAGCAATTGTATTTTGACCACATCTGCTCTCAACATAAATAAGCTGTGGTACAAACTGAATATCGGTTTATACCATACATGCTATCAACTGCTATAGCAGTTACGCATGCAGTATCAGACTGAAAGAAGGAACAGACCTTGATATATATATATATATTTATATATATTTGCACAGTTCTTTGCACACCACATCAGCCTCACACAGCCTGACATTAGGATTCCCAGTCGGGTATTGAATCCTGTTGAGCAAATCAGATCCCCTGTAGAGTTGTTTTTTCCCTGGTACCTAATTGTAACGTTTGCACATAACCTTTTTACCGGGGTATTCTGGGACTGTCCATGGAAACCTTTACATTGTTGTCTTAATTGCTTTGCAGGAAGTAATCCTGAAGACAGAAGCATCACACTCTAGCGAGCTTACCTCGACTGTCATTCAAACAAGAGTTAATCGCAACGCTGCGTACAACGGTAGCTTTCACCACCAGCATCCACACGCAGCGCTACGAGGAAACGAGTCCCTGGGAACTGGTGCTAAATGCCTCGTAAATCCTCCATCGCTTTGTATTGCAAAAGGCTGTAGCAGCAACAGAGGGCCAGGTTAATGCTTCACCATGAAATTATCTTTTTTATTTTTTTAAAACAAATGATATGAACGCAAGATAACCAAGGGGTTTTGATGAGTACATGGATTGTTTATTTATATCTGTTTGTATGTTATTATCAGTCAGTAATGAAGGGCAATGACCCTGGGCAGGGTAGTGCTGTTGCAACCGCAGAACAAAACAAAATGCTAAACCATAATTAAAACTACTCATGGTGGTGTCATTAAATCTAAGCCACTATCTGTTTCACAAAGCAAAGGGCAGAAAAAATATTTTTTTGCATTATAGAGTTAACAATTGAAAAAAAAGCCAGTAACGGTAAGCATTGCAGTGTGGTCATTTATTAATAGCCACCAATTATGGAAATGAACATAAAACAAAACATGGAACAACAAAGAGATACACTATCAAGCAGTGTGGCTATTTGGAACAGATGCCTCAGTTTTGTCGACAACGCAGTGAGACACCTCAGAAGACACAATGTCCCTGAGGTCTTATCTGATATTTAGTTGAAGTGCTTGTAGCGCGGAAAGAATCGGGAAGACAAACAACAATTTGTGTCAGACAACTGGTCCTAAGCTACCACAGTACAACACACACACACACACACAGTTTGTTATAGAGATAGTCAGCTAGGATAGGAGAGAAGCCATTATTAAGCAGGTGGTGTGTTAGTTTTGATGGCTCCGAGAATGGTCATCTTGGTTGTTTACAACACTAACCTTGACTATGATTAGGACATATTGTGAAGATTGATTATTGTTTTTTGCCGTGTCCTTTTTTTAAGATACAATCCACTCCACTATATCACATTCACTTTTATAACCTAAAAGAAAACAGAGAAGACAAATTGAGCTTTAAATTGAAGGCAATATGAGAATAAAAACATAATTTTGCCATAGGTTAACGCCTCTGTTTTTCTATCTATGAGAATAGTCTCTGATTGTAACAATCCATTATTTAAAGTAATAATCACAAAGATTATCATTTAAATAAATATCTGTAAGGTCACCAAGCCTATCTTTTGCTGAATGAGGTAACACAATTGGTGATTGCGCCTACGGCCCACTGATGAAAGCCCTTGCATTTGCGGTAACAGGTCGGATTTGTCATCACCAAGCAGTGGTGGTCCGTTTACAGTTTTTTCTAAACTTTTAACTTTTTACAACCATTTTTTATTCAGTAAATATTAAGTGTTATAGTCACAGTCTCAGAAGAAGACATTCCCTTTTCGCTTTCATGTGTACTGCCGTTATGGAGGCGTGGCAAAGGGGCCGACTGCCAACTGACTGACGTCACACAGGTGACACTGTGTGGATCTCCGGGAAACCAAAACACACCTGCAATAACCGCTTATTGCTATAAGTGTCGCCAATGAGAACAAAACCGAAATATTCTAGCGTGCCACTTTAAGTATACTTGCAATAAGAGTATTTCCTACATTTTGATCTTGATTTTGTATTGGCCAGAGATGGAGACAGGCCTTTATTAGTTTTCCATTTGATATTGATGATAGGCTGTGCTAATTACTGCAAACACATTGGCTAGCTTGACTTTTTCAAATATATTGAAATGTTGCAGATAGCCATCCTGTAATGTCATTTTCGATAAGGCAGAGCAGTGTTCCAGGGCTTCAGAGAGATTTGTTCAAATGTGGAAGTCAAGAGCCTCGTAATCATTAATTCCTTCCAAACTTTATCAATGTTGTCCATGGTGGCCTACAGGGGCCTTAGAAGATTGCAGTTGATTAGTCACAAATAGAAAAAAGAAAAAGAAAACTCTCCTTCCTTTGAATTAGAGATATGGACTCATGTCGTTGGAGGCTCTCATCCCCAGGCAAGCAGACAAGTTGGTTTTCAGACTGCTGCAGATCACTGTCTCCATGATAATCACCACATGTTCCACTGCCACGGGGCATGTCGCCTGCTCCCCAACGCTTGATTGCACGTCACATTTTTTTGACACGGGGATATATATTGCAGCTGGATAAAACAAGGTTTCGTGGTTCAGCCGTCAGTGTGTAATGACCCGTAAAAATATGTCTCATAACCAACTTTCTCTTTTATTTATCCTCGTGGCCATCCTCTGGTAAACGGCGCTGATGATTTATGTGCCGGAGTGTATCCATCCACATGTGGGGAAACAGGTCACTTTAAACAGGGCGTGTAGGTAGCCCAGATGCCGCCACTCAGTGAACCCATGAACATTTGGCTTATCTTCTAGCCCCACAGTTACCAACAGCCATCATTCTTTCCTCGGTTTCCATTTCCATGACAAGTATTGAGCACGAAAGGAAAATTGGATACCCGAGAAAAAAAACACACAACATGGGAAGAAGAGAAAAAAGAAAATAGGAAAAATAATTAGTAGAAAAGGCCACACTGTGTATTCATGGCTAACACATACTGTATATACACACATATGTCAAAACTACGCATAGATAATCAAGAATGAGTGGTTATGTAATTATGCTCGCTTATGGGCGTCTTTAATAACTGACTATAAGTTTGCTTACTAAACAGACTAGCTCTGCTGTAGTATTTATGGCTGTGCCTTTTTCTCTTTACACAAACGCTGCAGTTTATGTAAGCCTATAAAGTCACTGAAATGACTCCATCATGGTTTCCAACATGCAGTGCATTTCATCTCGATGGTCAATGCATATATTCTTATGTTTAATATTTAAGCGTGTGGTAATGACTCACATTTGATTAAAATTAAAGTGGATCTCACAATTCTCTTTATAATACCTATGTTCATAAGGTAGATTAACTGCCCTTTGAAAATGTTCAGAGGCCAAACATGATTATAATAACAGGCTGCATATTTTACATGACTAACATTATTTGTCATGGAATGAGCTGAACAAAGGAATTAAAGACCATTCTTTACATAGAATGCCGGGCTATTATAATGGTTTGTATATTATTTATATGATTCATATAATTTCAATAACTCACACAAATGTGCTAATCTTTTGCCTTCATGTTGATACATGGCTGAGTAAATGGTTTGCATCATGAAGAGATATGAGAGATCGAGATATTTATATGAATACATGAATGCGCATGTGTTGTAATTTAGAGTTCAGTCAACCTTGAAGCAAAGGGGCGATTTCTCCTTGTTACCATTTTGAAACCCTATAATTCCATACACATTTTACTATTATAATTTAGCTGTCTGCACAATAACATCTGGCAATACATAAAAACATAATAGTAATAAAAAGCAGCGTTACTATAGGCGTCACACCCAAGATTCAATATTCTTAGTCTAAGACTTTTTGCTTGCTTTGATTGCTAGTCATCTGGTCACGTGACAACACATGAGTGGAGGAGGCCAAGAGTTGCATTTTCATTTAAAAAAAAAGCGCTCCTTCCTAAGTCGACATTATAGAGAAACTCTCAGAGAAACGTCCCAGAAACTTCTTCACTGGTCTTGAATTGCATCTTCATCTTCAAGCGGCGCTTGGCACGCCTTGAGCTTCAACGCGTGGTCAGACTTGAGAGAGAATCCAGAAGGCAGTGGTCTAGCATTACAACAAAACCATCTGCAGCACTTCTAACACAGAGTCTGTTCTACGCTTCACTGGTACATTGCTGCACCTGAAACTAAATACTCAAGACAAACATATGAATAAATGTTCTGGAAATGAGGTGGGTACCTGGATGATGTCAGGTTAATATCATCCAGTTAATTCCTCTTTTTTTTGGGGGGGGGGGGGGGGGGGGGGGGTAGTTATATTTGACTTGAGATTTAAAGAGAAGGTGCAGGTGTAATCACTTTAGTGAAAGTATTGAGTATTGGAGTGACATAAGGTCCAAAAGGCTGGAGGCTCTGTTGCCTCTGACTCACTGACTCACACCAGAGTGGCTTATGGCCTTATGCTGCTTCCACACAGCTGTCTTCCTTCATCTTAAAAAAAAGATAGATATATATACACGATTCACACCCAAATACCAGTTTGCTCCTGTTTTTATCCTTAAAAATCCTCGAAGCATTCAAATAAATTCTTATGGCTTAAGATTTTTCAAGATTTTGAATGCATTTACAAAAACATTTTGGACAAAAACATCTGAAATGTTATTCTTATCTATGCATGCATTGTAATAATACATAGATCATTCTTCATTCAACCCCCCCGCCCCCCAACACCATCCTACAATCTATAAAAACCTGTACGCTATCTTTCAAGGAAAGCTGATCTTATGTTATTTATATTACATTTGCTCACATCACAAGCCTCTCCATCATATCTTCACTAGCCTACTCTGCCAGTCAAATGAATTACGTTTATCACGCTGCAGTCGCTCCTGCTCTCCGACGGCTCATGGCTGACTCTGCCGATCTAGCTGTGGGGTGTTTAGTGGAAGCGCTAATTAATCCGGGCCTCAGCAGGTGACATTTGGAAGGAGGTGCATGCAGGGAATGATTGAAATAAAATAAAAAAGTTAAAAAAGGAAAACATGACGGCGAGCACAGTTCCCCCCGCCTCACCCATTGGAGGGTCTACTGTGTGTGTGTGTGTGTGTGTGTGTGTGTGTGTGTGTGTGTGTGTGTGTGTGTGTGTGTGTGTGTGACTATTTCCGTCACGCCACAGCTACCCATTAGCATGTCTTGGAGATTCGCAGAATCTCACTGGCAAACTGCGTTGCATCCGAGACCTCACCTGCATTCTAAACGCAACCTTTTACTCCCCGCTGAGACAATGTCTTCTGTAGGACAACGGCCCTGATGCGCCGGGCCTGACGAGCCAGGCGCCGCAGCTCGTCGGCCTGTATGGAAAAGCGTGATAACGACGATAGCGACGCTGTACGCAAAACAACATATTTTAAACCCAAGGCATGCTTTCTGGTGACAGTTCAGAGGAACACAAAGACTGTTGATGTGTGTGTATACAGTATACACATATACAATAAAGCAGTAGGCAGGCATACAACTACACCTACGCCTTTGTCGGAGGAAGCCTTGCTTAAAAGAGATGGTAGCAATGTGACAAAAGGTTTAGCCCTGGAAAAGCCCTTTGGTGTTTGCATTATCCATCACACGACTATAGCCAGCTTTCAGGCAACAGGACCCTAGGTTGACTTGTCCGTGCCCACGGTCTCCTGTGATACTATTGGTCTTCTCTGCAGAACAGAGCTCGAGGTAGGTACTCAGACAAAGATGAATGACCTAATCTTACTTTATTTTAAAAGGTTATCCTTGCTACGGCCTCTGGGGCCCCTGGCCAGCTCCAGACCACCAGGTGTCCTATCTCTCCTTTCAAAGACAGCTGGGTTGCCCTACCGTTGCAAGACATTTGGAAATGTCATAGTCATTAACAGTCAAAAACTCCGAGCTCTACCGCAGCCCTGGTAAAGGGGATCCGTTAGAAAAAAGAGTGCACTTGTTGTATTGCAGCTTTTACATTTCCTGACAACCTTTTAATCCCATAAGGATCCCATTTATATATAATGGACATCATGGGCCACTTAATACAGGATATATGCCACATCAAATCCAGTTTAGACGCAATAATTTGGCGCAGGCATGATTTACACTGTGTGTTGGCAGCGCACCAAACCTATTTACACAAGACTGTAATTTGGCATTTTGCCACAGGTATCTGCTGTCCCTGATTCAAGTCACAAATTTCCTCCTTTTTCTTAATGTTGCGGAGAAATGTGGTAACCAGTAGCGCTCCAACCTGTAACTTTACAACATGTAACATGTAACGTTCTAACATGTAACGCTGTAATGCTCTAACCTGTAACACTCTAACCTATAACGATGTAACATGTAACAATGTAACCTATAACGTTCTAACTTGTAACGGTCTAACCTGTAACGTTCTAACATGTAATGGTGTGTAACGCTTTAACCCGTAACGTTCTAACAAGTACTGTTATAAGCCTGTAACATTCGAATCTGTAACGCTATAACCTGTAACACTATAACTTGTAACATGTAATGTTCTAACCTGTAACGGGCTTACCTGTAACGATCTAACCTGTAACGACTTAACACGTAACAATGTAACAGTCTAACTTGTAACACTGTAACATGTAACGTTCTAACCTGTAACGCTGTAACATGTAACGTTCTAACGTGTAACACTGTAACATGTAACGTTCTAACCTGTAATGCTGTAACCTGTAACATAGTTGGTTGACTGCTTTTTATCACGCTGCTGTAGTCGTCAGGCGAGGAAATAATGATGAGGGGAATTCATCCTCTCCTGCTGATGTAATGAACCTTCAGCGGTGCCAACTCCCCCATCGTGGCTGCACTGTAACACTGTAACACCACAGATACCACCCCGCAGCGCGCGAGGCACTGCTAGTGAAGTCGCGCGCTCACTACACGTGTCACGTGCGTCACGGAGCCACCGGTAGACCTGTAGAAATACCGCCTCCACGGTGCGTCCGCGTGCGTCCTTTCAAAGTAAAACTTCCGAAAATTATCCGTTGCATCAAATTGACCTTTGATTTGTGTGTGTGTGTGTGTGTGTGTGTGTGTGGGGGGGGGGGGGGGGTTGTGCGCAGGCCCGGCGCTATGTGTGTGTGTGTGTGTGGGGGGGGGGGGGGGGGGGGGGGGGGGATTACGCGCTCCCGCTGTTCGCTCTCGTCCACGTGGACTTCAGCGACACCCTGTGGTTACAAAAGGACCTGCAGCAGTAGACTAGACGTGACCATAAGCCGTTTAGACGCTCCACCAGGGCCGGCCCTGGGATTTTGGTGGCCCCAAACAAGATGTTGTCTGTAGCCCCAAAAGCGCAACCGCCGATTCGCCCACACACTGCTCATCACCGAATCAGCAATAGGACGACGGCCGGTCGGTTGGGGCCGATGGCTTTGGGTTGGAAGTTAACGCAATCGGAGTGAAATTGGGTGCAGAATTTGGTGAGCGGGACTTTGAGCCATCTTTCCCCCGGCCTTGCCGATTACAGTCAGTGTGGTGGATGTTGCTTTCGGTGGCTTTAAACATGTAGCGCAGGAGGTCACTTGTAGGATGCATGGAGTATGTCAATATGCACACAGTTGTAACAGTAGATATGACATTATAAAGGCGAGACACATTTTTGTACTCTGATAGTTGGGCCCGTCCTCAGAGATCCAAAAGCCGCCAATCAGAACCGGTCTGCAGCCGGGCCTGTTTGTGCGTGTATGATAAACAAGGAGACTGTGAGACTCTTTACTCTGACATATCCTTTGTGCTAGTGGTGTTGTTCCCCCTCTGCTGCTCAATGTGACAAGAGGATTAATGCTACCGTGCAAAACCAATTGCAATATATATGGGGGGGAAATACAAAGAAAAACATTGACGGGTTAACAAATTAGATGATCCCGCCTAGACTTGACTGGTATCCCAAACCAGCATGTCCCACATTAATAATCATTTTTAGCTTGAATAATTTGTTACTCTTGTGTGGCAATTATGTGGTATGGTGTGTGCTGTTTTGGCTGCTGGACCACGTGGAGGTCAGTTCCTTCGAGGTTTTGAATAAATAAAGTCACCAAAAGAGAACTGAAATGTACTCTGCTGGAATTAATGAGAAACACGTCGCGATTAACATGCAAAAGTTTTCAAAGCTTACCCGTTACTCTGAAGTTGATTTATAGACCAAGGAGGTCCACAGTGACAAGATATATTGCACGCATTAAAGAGAAAATACCAGCAATATCTAATTATGAAATGGGTTTATTAACAATTAATACCAATGAGCAAATTTAGAAATACTAGGCTATCACTGAATTCCTTGACAAAAGCTTTAGGTTATACTTCGTTTTATTTAGTTTCTAGACTATGAATAATTGAACTAGACATAGGGACTAATGTTTAATGTGCCTGTAGGACTGGTCCACTAATTTAGTGGATGAAAGAGCATTGTTAAATAAATTCTATATACTGAGGAAAAGGCACTCCTGTGTTGGTGCATCCTAAGTAGTGCAAATTACTTTTCATTGCTGTCTCTACAGGAATGCAAACGTGGGCACCTTTTGCCTTCCTGGTTTATTTAACAAGTCTTGCCAGTTGACAGTGATGGCGCTAAAATAAGAAGGGTTCCTTCTGCCGAGGAGATGGAGATAACGGGTGATTCATAGTCTTGTGAAAAGAGGTCACCACTTCCTGTGGCTTCACGGGGCTGCATTTGGGATTCTCTCTGTGTGGTAGTGAGGGGGCAAAAAGCCAGGAGTCCCAGTTGGCATTCAAAATTAGCCTTGCAACCAAGAGCCAGTGGCACGGTCGCCCAACTTGTAAGCCTCAAGTCCAATTGGATTTCAGCATTTGGGTCGTGTTTAGTTTGTTCTTTATAAGCTTAAAGAAGCACATCTTTTAAATCCTTAGGTGACAAATTTGACAGATTCAAATGAAAAAGATTGAGTCTGATCTCAGGACTGTGCAAGCCGGCATGCTGCTATAGCAACGACGACGGGCACATTCACCATTGAAATGCATCCACTCTCTGTGACAAAGCTAGTGCAACACATTTTACCACCTAACAGAAAACAAACAAAAAAAACAAACATCCCCCATTATATTAACAATGCGTCGGATTATCCAAATTGGCGGTGGGAATTGGGCGGCGATAAAACAGGAGGACGCGACGGGCGTTAAACATAACCTCTTCTTCTCATTTTGGCCGTGCTGTGTAATCAGTGATTGTAGCGGCCCAGTGCCTGCAGCAGCAGGGAGAAGCCATCTTGTCCCTTTTGTCTCCTGGAGGCCGCTGTTTGCAGCACAGCCTTTAACCTAATTGAACCTTAAACTCCTCGGTGGGACCCAACAATATACCCGTTCTGCAAAGGGCATGTAGAAGGTGTTGTCATGGGACATGGGAATGCATGTCAATACAGCATGGGCTCTGAGGCGCATAGGGAACATGGCAACACGATGGTTTAATTAAGCCTGGTTTAATAGGGGGCGTTCTACATTAATTTTGAATGTGAAATATGCAATTCAATGCTGCTTGCAGACTTATTCAATAGTTTCCATGTTCAGGTCTGGACTCACTCATCGTCTGTCAGATTGAGTTCCGGAGATGTTTTACAATGTTTTTGAATTATTGTTATTATTCAATTTTCCAAATGAATAAGGTTGGAGATTTGCCATATTGGACGTTCAAAAAAAAATAAATAATAATAATAATAACCATCATTATTGCATCACCATGATCGCCTCAGCTTAATTTCGACAGGAGTGATAGTGATGTGTTGCTATGTGTCTGTGTTTTTGGAAAAAATAACACATTTTCAAGTTAAAACATTCAAGCTTGGATCTGCCATCTGATACCCATATATCACTTTTCACTGTTTTCTTAGGCAATACGATGTCAGAAAAAGATTTACGACTATTGAAGATGCGCACCCCCCCCCCCCCACCCACTTTCTCTGTGGTGCTTAAATAGTTTTAAGCATTAGATACAAACTCCTAACACTGTCTAACCATTTTTGATTAGGCCTAGATCCCTAAAACTGTCCACTTTGTTAATCTAATTGTCAGGGTGTTTCATGATTTCCAATTAAAGTTAAAGTAAACTTGAATGGCGAGGGTCTTTAGCAGCTTCATTAACGGCTCTACCATGGGGGCTGTGGAGCTAAAGAGCAGTTGCTGGTTAAATTAAGAATTCATAATTGCTGTCTTTCTAAACAAGGGCAGATTACGGACAAAACAAACCTGTTGATATACACACACAAATGTGTGTATCATTTGCTTATTTGTTAACATTTGTTTACAAGTACTATAGAGAAATTGTCAGGCTCAAGTTTTTCTAACTGTTGGTAGTAGACAAAGGCGTGACCTTTTAAAGACTTTGGACTGGTGTCTGTTGTGACTTGGGTTCACCGACTGTCTCTTAATATTTTTCTTGTTCTGCAAAACCAGAGGTGACTCATACAGAGGCAGGTGCACACACACACACACACACACACTTTGTTTTGTTGTTTTTCTGCGTGCTGCTGCAGTCCTGTTTCCGTTTGACTTATTGCTGTAGGTTGAGGTATTCATAAAGATGACAGGTGTACACTAGCTGCCCAGATAATGATTGTGATCCATTTTGATTAAAAATAATTTGAATAATGACTCACTTTGCATACCGTTAAGATATTTTGCTGATGTACTGTACTGATTAATCAGTACAGTATATCAACTGTCAATTACATACAAGCTTAAGAGTTATCTCTTCTCCAAACAAGCAGGCAAACACATTCTGATCAAATCTATATTCTCCGAAACACACCCCCAGTTATTTGTAGCAATACAAGGCACACTTCACTACCAAGAGAGCATGCTGTGCTATGAGTGTCCTTTGTGTTTGCTGTATAAATAAACTTGCCTTGCCTGGCATTTTACCTCCATCTGCTAATTAATACGTTGTTTTTAATGTTTTTAATCTTTAAATCCCTTTTTTGGAACCAGGGCCATGCAGCAAGCCGTATAGGCTGTACACTGTAATTCCATGAATCCACACACACACACACACACACACACACACACACACACACACTATCCATCTATGTGCTAGCACTGCTGGGCTCCTCATCAACAGCCTGTCACTGCAGAGCACAGGGAGACGCAACGAGCCGTGCCATGGAGACATGGCAGGGCGTGGACCCCAGAAGGACCTCGGAGGCAGCTGAGGGCTTCCTGCCGAAGCCCTTCGGGTCTGGGTGTGGGTTTGGGTTTGCACCACCGCGCCTGCAAGGACAGAACTGCATTAGGATTCAACTCAGAGAGAGCATGAGAAACAATGTGTTGTCAAAGGGCAAAGCTACCAGGGAAGCAAACATCAAACATGATTGTGTGACTGAGGTTCCCTGGGGGGGGCTGAGGACTTTCTGTGAACTGTGGACTGACTACCTTATAGGTTACAACTCCAAAGTGGACTCAAATATGAAACTAATTCATGTATTACCTACGAATAATACCAACTGCCATGTGGTCCCGTTTTTCCACCGCTTCATCAACATACACAAAGGGTTTTGTAAAACATCAATCTTTCGAGAATTTGAAATCAGTCCAATTCACCCCCTCCTCCCCTTGAGTTAATAGCCTTATTACAGAGTTTGTCCCATGGTACTCAATAGTGCACAGTAGCCTCATATTCCCAAATCTCTGCAGTCATAATCATCACTAGGAAGGAGGAGTAGGCAAATTCAGCGGGGATCAGAGGGATTATCTGCACTTATTCACTCTTAAATGAGCCGAGTGTGTGCCCACCAAAGGCCAGCCCAATTTGCTGCCCACAAAAAAAAGGACCCTCAAGGGTGTTTGTAAAGATTATAACCAACAGATTATTTTTGGAAACGTATTGTCCGCAGGTGTTGTGAACATCTCAAGCTTATTCCCCCCCCCCCCCATAATGCCCTATTTCAGGGATGGGGCTCAAGGGGCCCAGAGGCGGGCCAGCGGACACAAACCCTCTTAAGCATATGTGGCCAAGCAGCTTTTTTTTTTGGTGCACTTCTTGAAACGCATGATGTCGCGGCGGCTATAGGGTCCGTCGATCCACAGGAACCGGAGGAGAAAAGTCCTCCTTTGTCCCTCGGTGCCTGTAATACCTGCATGACGAGAGCCAGGGTGCTGGCAGCAGCTGCAGCTGCTGCAGCGCGTGCACACACACACACACACACACACACACACACACAAACCTGCATCAGCACACAGTGTGCTAAACACAGAAGCTCTTTACAGCCACCTGCTGTGCTGGCTGCAGCACCACATTCTTTGTGCTGACGAGCGCATCACAAGGACAAGCGAGAGGAAAACACAAGTCCCACTAATTCTGAGTCATTTACCCATGAACATTAACCATAGCAACGGACATCTCGGTTGTACAGTATATGAGACAATGCCGTGAGTAATACTGGGCCTTTATTTTTTGTATTTTTTTTTAAAATTTGTTTTAGGGGGGGGGGGGGGTGGCAGCATATTATCCATGAGCTCTATTCATCTTTATATAGCATCAGAGATGCCAGGGAGATGATGACACACTGAGGTGTTGAGAGTGTCAGAATCCAGTGTAACATCACCTATGAGGCTGCTGCAGCTGCTGCTGCTGCTGCTGCTGCTGCTGCTAACAGACAATGCTTGCAATAGGATATCAAAGCCCCAATACAAACAAGATGATATCATATCAGGAGCAAAATCAAATGTCATGTTGTTAAAGAAACTTTTTTTTTTTTTTTTTTTACATTTGTTGCCCCATAGACTCCCGTTAAGTCATCTTCAAATGAAGGCAGGTGGATTTGGCCTGTACATTATGTTGTAACGACAATAGCAGCCTAGCTCGGACGTCGCCCATTCATTATGAAGCAACGGATTGGATCTAGGTATCGACTGCTGGCACATAAAGGTAAGGATTTAGGATGGGATGATGGGATCAAGGCGCCGGGATCAGTAGCCTACATATCAATTACCAAGCCTCCCTCTTGTATTGACGATTGGTAGAGATGTTTTCCCATTCGCTGAAGACCGTTCCTTCTTCTTCTATTGATTTAATGGAATACATGAAAGTCAGGCTCTTCCTGTGATACTCCATTTGGAGCGGCTTGGATGTGGCCCACAGCGCACACTAGAGCCGAGCATAGAGGATGGGGAACCTGCTTATCAAACCACCCACCTCAGATTTGGGAGCATCATGGCCATTCAACACAGAATGACAGCAGATCGATTCTCCACCCCTCTTCATTAGCATACTGGTAAAGGGGTGTGTGTGTGCGTGTGTGTGGAGATTACTGATTACTCAGCACACACACACACACACACACACACACACACACACACACACACACACACACACACACACACACACACACACACACACACACACACACACACACACACACACACACACACACACACACACACACACAGGCAAATTGTGCAATTAGTTTCAGATACCCAGTTAAATGAAAGTCCTTCTAGCATGAAATTCAGTTCATTTGTTCATTATATATATATTTTTGGGGGATTTTTGGTTGGTGAGTTTACAGCATATTCATCCTAAAATTGAAATGACTTCCAATGCTTATACTGATTTAATATCAGTATAATATATAAGTTTTTCAAAGTTTGTTTGTTTGGAAGGATCCGAGCGCAAATATTCTCAAATAATCGCAAATACTCTATCATTTATAATATATTGTAAATGAGATTTTCACAGTGTCAACATACTTAAAACAAACATGTATATTTACTTAATTAAAATGAATGGGTCACAGCAGAAGAAGGGTATCGTTCAGCTAAAAGGGCAAACCTAGATGGACATATGACCTGTCCTGGCTGCATTTGTTCCCATTAGTGAAAATCGACTTTGTGATTGACTTGATGTCAGAGCACAGGAGTGAGATCCAGATTCCCACTGCTATCATTTTTCAGGTAATTATGAGTGATTCATCAGTGCTAATTTACTATGCTAATTATTCTGATTGAACGGAGGGCATTCACAGTGGGGAACACAGCCAAGTAGATAACTACTTTCAGTTCTGGTCTTGGCATCAGACGTCTCTTCTCTAGTAACATCCAAATCCTTGTCAAGGATATATTACTGCAAGAACGTAATGTTCAAAATTCAAATAACCACCGGGATAACTTCTATAGGAATGTCAGGAAATGTTTTGATAACATTTTCTATTACTGATGCACCACTTTAAAAGGAAAATTGCAGTTTTGTGTATTGCCAATTCACCCTTTAAATAAGAGGATGCATTACTTACTTACTGCCCATTTTGCCTCCTGGCAAGTAGGGCAGCAACAAAAGAGGATGCATTAGTGGGGTGTATTTGCTTGCGTTTCTTTCAACCTATACGTTAAAATAAGAACTTCACTGAAAAACCTGGTGACAGCGCCGGCTGTACATGAGCGGCCGTAACGCTGCTGGGCTCCAACCGCAGGAACAACGTAAAATCAATACGACGGGAAAACATGGTCCACTGAAAAAGACAATATTAACTGCATGTACTAAGAAATGCTGGGATTTATGGTTTCTGACAAATATGGTGTCTCTCACACACACACACACAAACAAAAAAACAAACCCCAGACACACAATCTATAGCTCAGTAGCAAGATGAAGCCAGCGTGTGTCCCTTCTCAGCACCTGACAGATAAACAACTCCATTATAATCATCTCCGCTCCCGCTAGCAGTTGGGCCTATTGGCAGGCTATTACACTGATTTTGTCACAGCTAGCAACCAACTAATATGCATAAAAAAAGTCTCTTCAAAACGGGACCTTGGTTGGAACGATCTTTGTTTAATAGTGTTAAATGTGCATGATCATTTTCTGCTAATATTCTGTATTATTCACGAAGTGTTATACAATTAGAGGACATAGGACACAGCAGAGGTAATAAATACATATAATGTAGATTAATACAGCAAAAAAAAACAGAACGAGGAATAAGTCACTTCTTGGTTCAGTGAGAGAGGACCTGCATCAAAGAGTTTTAGCGTCGTTCTCGCTACGTTAAAGAATTCTTCATGTTAATCAAACGAGGAAAAGTAATTGGTCGAGGCGGCGGCGGCGGCGGCGGCGGCGGCGGCCCTATTCCCACCAGGTGTCCATCCTCCTGACGTGCACCCGCTGCTTATAGTGGTACTCCTTCAGGTGCTTCTTCAAGGCGTTGGGAATGGGCAGCTGGTGGATGCCGTCGTAGGTGGTGCGGCTGCTGACCACCGCCCGGCAGAGGTGCTGCAGGCCGAAGGGCTGCGTGCGGTGGATGGGGTTGGAGAGCAGCGGCTCGAAGAACATGCAGGAGTTGGGGTCCTTGTAGTGCTCCAGGAGGCCCGTGACCGTGGCGGCGTGGAAGACGCTGGGGTCGTGCACGTCGAAGCTGAAGTTGTGGTTCCACTGTTCGATGCGCGCGTGCAGCGAGCGGCCGTACCGCCGGAAGCTGACGGAGAACAGGTAGTCCTCCTGGGCCGAGTCGCGCAGCAGGAAGGTCCCCTCCGGCTTGCCCTCCAGCAGGGTCTCCGCCTCGTAGCGGTCCATCACGCCCCAGTAGCACGCCAGGTTGGTGATCTGCAGGAGGTCCGGCACCAGACAGTGGATGTAGTCGATTTGGGTGTGGATGCGGTAGCCGTCCTGCGGCATCGGACGCTCCGCTTTCGCCTGCGAGGCCTTGGGTTGCGCTTCGCCGGCCGCCGCCGCCACCGCCGCCGCCGGGTCTACCAGAGACTCCAGGACGGGGTCACAGGCGACCGGGGCCGAGGCGGAGGCTGAGGTGGAGGCGGAGGCCACCACCTCGTCCAGGGTGTCCAGGCAGCTCTGCAGCAGGAGCTGGTGCTGCTGCTGCTGCCTCTGGATGAGGAGCTGCTGCTGCTGCTGAACGGTGGCCCTCTCGTCCGCCGCCAGCTCATTCATGCCGTGCGCCAGCTTGGGCCCCAGCTTGTACAGGGGGTTGATTTGAGCGGTCACTTCAAACGTGTGGATCTCCGCGTTGGGCGGCGGCTCCACCCCTTGCTCGATGCTGATGCGCCGGCGCTCTCGCAGCCGGTCGTCCACGTCCTCCACCGGCGTGGCGGGCGTCGGCGTGGAGGCGCCGCTCGCCGCCGCCGCCGCGTCCAGCAGCGGGGGCTGCGTGATGGGCACCGTGTGCTGCTTGATGAGGTACCACTTCTGGGCCAGCTCCTGAGTCCACGGGGAAGGGGCAGTCGTCCAGCATCAGCTCGCTGAGGTGGATCTTGCGCCTCAGCGAGGCGGTGGCCGCCGCCGCCGCCGCCGCTGCGCCGCGGGGCACGGCGCGAGAGCCTGCGGCGCGGCCAGGAGCGACGGCGCGGCCGGCGGCGACGACGCGGGCGCCGCCTGCGTCTTGATGGGGAAACACTGCCCCATCGCGTCGTGGATTTTTTGCCGCAGGGTGCGACTGCCGCTCGCCCCCCTGCCCTCGCCCTCGCTGGTCGGCGGCGACTCGGCGGACAGAGCCACCGGCGGTCCCCGGCGCGTGTCTGGCGGCGCCCCTGTCCTGGCCTGGTAACGCCGCAGCGGCCTCCGAGCACTGCCACCTCCTGCCTTCCTTCAGCGGGGACGAAGACCGCCGGTCTTTGGTCTCGGCGCCCCCCAGCAGCTCGCCGTACTCAAAGCCATCGCTGACCGGCCGCTCGGCAGCGTGCCCGTCGGAGGACGGACCCTTTTTCTTGAACTTTCCGCCCTTGCGACCTCCCCTGGAGTCTCGTCTCTCCTCCGACCGGCTCTGCCTCACCTTGGGACGAGCCCCCCGCTCCTTGTCTTTCCCTCGGTCCCCAGAGTCTTTGGGTAATGACATGACAGTTTAATTATGCGTAACACTCGCACTAGATGGGTCCGGTCCGGAGGGACGCCGGCTGACGACTCGTTATTTCACTTAGCCCACGGTCGCGCGATTCACGAGCAGATCAGGCATGTGAGCAACCATCAACACGATGCGCGGGTCACTCTCATTATGACTTTAGGCCATCTACAAAAAAAAAAAGAGCACATAACACCCACAATGATAATTGACACATGTTAAAAAAAGGGTTGACAGTGTGCATGGCACTACACCACTAGGGTTTTTAATATATTACAGTTTCATTTAGCATTTCAGCTGTGCGGCCTGTGGGTCACTTAAACATTATATTATAGCACATGTCTTTTAACTAGACAGAGAGAAGGGGGAAGTTCAGTCCGTTTAACACAGTAGTGTGGTTCACACAGTAGTGCTATGGGTCTGCTTGGTTTAGGTATGGCAGTGCACCAGCACAGACACAACTAGTCAAGTACATAGACAATGCTGCTGCAACTGACATAAATCAAACCCTAAAGATGCTAAAAAAAATGAGTAACCGGAAGTGGCTTTACCCTGTGTAAAAGTGGGGTTCATTCCCCTTTAAAAAAACCAATGGCTACGGTTCCCCATCATCCCCATGTACACCTCTACACGGTCGGAGTTAGGGACGGGTTTACTTTCCAAGTGGAAAAGAAAGGAGGGAATAAAAGCCAGCCAATGATTGACCATTTTTAGTTCACACAAGTTAAAAGGTTACGGAGTCAGTGCTCTGAGTCGCCGCTACCCACTCACAGACACCATGACGATGATGATGATGATGATGACGATGATGATGAGTTGGAAAAAGTTGCGCCCCACCGACAACCACAGAAACGCAACAAACTCCGACCACCCCCCGTCAAAATAAAATAAAAACAAACCACAAATAATGTAGTTGTACTTTTTTTTTTTTTTTTTAACTTGCAAAACAACTCAACTCAACACAAATGCCCCATAATCACAGCACCGGAGCCGTCGGCTCGTTAGCATCCGGCTAGCGAGACGGAGTCCCCCAGAACCGGAAACGTTATTCGTCCAAGTCTAAACCCAAACCCAAACCCACGCCTTGTTTGTTTGTTTGTTTGTTTGTTTTCCGTGCACGCAAACAACTTCGCTACAGACGGCCGTAGGGGTGGGGGTGTGTTACTTACGACTCGGGGGAGGGTTGTACCGCACCGGTGTAGCGGCGCGGCGGCGAGGCAGCTAGCTAGCTAGCGTTAGCTTCACACACACACACACACACACACAAACCACTCAACTGAAAAAAAAAAAAAAAAAAAACACAACCCGGAAGTGATTATGACGCGTCTGCGTTGCGGTAACCAAGTGCAGAATAACGGTCCTCCCCAAATAGTGCATTTAATGTGCAAATGATGTTATATATTATATATATATGTATATTAATGAGCGTAACAATAAGACACGAGTCAAAAGCCGGACAAAGAATTGAACTCCTTTATTTGGACTGTCATTCTGATGAATGCTGCAATTCAGACCATCCACACATACAATGAGTGACAGTAAAAAATTAGAGTGTGTAAGCATGGGATGCAAAATGTTCATTCATAAAATATTAGAAAAATGTCTCAGGAGTCATTAGAATTAAATATAAATCGTACAAGACAAGGTTGCAACATTGCCTCCTAACCGACAGTCCTATTGATTAAGCCAGGCGGGGGAAACACACTGACTGTGTTTTACACACCACTGATGATGTTTTCATTTGACATGTTGGGCTGTGTACCTCACAGTGGCCGTCGTCTGTGGAAAATATATACCCACACGTATGAAGAGCACATCCTTACCCATTCAACTTATTACTGGAATGTAAACATGGAGTAAACGTATTCCTTGGCCTGTCTATTAGTGTTGGTTTACACAAAATCATCACATCAATTATGGCTCAGATAAGCATTTTCATCTCCCGCTTCGCCGCAGTAACAGACAGGAACCTGCGGCCCGTCTGCTAGACACGCCATGAAAGTGGGGATCTGAGCCATAACACAAGAGCATCAACGTACAGTAATAACTAATAGATTAAAATGTGTTAACTGAAATAAAAGTCGTGTATACCTTTACCATTGTACTCTTTGAGGGCACAACATCGCACGTATTCACTCTAAGTCAGATCTATCCGAGAGCCTGCTCTGAAGAAAGCCATGACTAGAACACTATGTAGGGTCACAAACGCAACTCAACAGACACAGGGAACATGGGGTGGGGTGGCTGTGCGTTTCAGGCACACACATGAGTAGCGCGTCAGCGCGTGACAACTCGTACGATTAAATCACACGGCCAGGAAAAACTACTTTTCTTCTTCTTCTTCTTCTCCTCCGCCTCCTCATCGTCGCTCCACAACCTCGAAGGCGGGCGGTACATGCCTCGTACATGTATCACGTGGAACATATTTAGACCAGATTTATAATTACAAAGACTGGAGAGAAAGTGTGGGGTGGGGGGGGTAGAAGGCGTCGTGTTGTCAGGCTCTACCCGAGGCCAGCTCTTTTGCGAGAAGGCCTCAGTACTTTTAATTTGTTACATAGTGAGACATATGGAATAATTCATGACATCACATAAAGCTGGCATTAGTCCAGTGAGATGTAAACAGTGACATATAGGCGGTATTAACATTAGTTGCAACATATATGCTCTTGGTTTTTTTTTTTGTAGGTATTTTTTTTTTTTTTGCAGGCGACACTGATCACCCATTAACACCCATGACAGATCTGTCCTCTCTCTACAACCTTGCTGTATTAGTGTGGCAAAACATGCAATTATAGAAAAAAAGTATAAGGTATCAATACAGAGGAAGAGTAAAAAATCCAAGTGGAAAAAAGACATCTTGTAAATGACCATGTTTACTACACAGATCTCCTATGGCTCTGGAGACGGAAACAATATGCAAATGGTTAATCCTTGCCTTTACGATGCGACTCAAGGTGACCCAAAAAGTTAAGACCATATTACACACGTACATGCACCTCCAACTCTGCCACATTCAAAGACAGAGGCTGTATAAGACAAGTTTGGATTCAACACTGACACCACATGATCATGTTAGGGGGCTGGGGGGGGGGGGGGGGGGGGTTTGGGAGACTGAAACGTTATGAATACCCAAGCAGAATATTGGGACATATTCCGAGCACCATGTGTAAAAAAAAACAAACAAACAAAAAAAAAAAACGAGTTATGATTCATCAAATCGTCAAAATGGCCATGTTGAGGAGAGGGCAGTGCGAGGGCTGGGCGGCAGGTAGCGTTGCCTTCATTACCAAAGGAGGAGCTTCATTATCATTTTCCACAGCCAATCGCAAAGGAGGCCAGAGGCTGAAGACGGCTTTCATTAAGTTTCTTTACCCAGCATTACATTGCAAATTGAAAATCCACACTCCAGCCCCTTTGCCCTGCCTAGTTCAATTGAAAATCGCATCATTTCCTAGACAGCACAAACCTCGCCAGCCCTCGTTCCGCCCCACGGGGATTCCTCGGCGCAAAATGAGATTCATCATCATTTGTTGATCAGGGAACAAAATATTACAGACGAGTTGAAGCTGGCGTGAATTCCTCAAACTGCCACGTTTTCTTTGTTTGGAAAAAGGAACCCCTCTTGCCGTATCTCACAGGTGACATTCTTCCAGTGAAGAGTTGGAATCTCATACAGCCCTTGTCTTTGGCTTTGTTGAGTCACTGTTTTTTGCAGGGGTTTGAGAGGGGGGGGGGGGGGGGGGGGGGGGGCAAAACGTAGCTTACGAAAAAGGGATGACACCGTGGTTAAATTACAAGCATCAGCTCCACTGCCTTTGGTCCCCTGTCCCCTTCTGCTTCTGTTACATAACAGTATAGAGGCCATCTAGAATTGCTTTCCAATCCTCATCCTCAGATTTATTTGGGACAGTAGCAGAAATACAAGACTTGTAAAAAAAAAAAAGAAAAGATATTTCCAAGTTTCGATTGACACATGTACTCTCTGTTGGCTGGCGACAGAGCGAGGTGTGGCTAACTAAGTCTGTTTGTGTTTGTGATACAACACCTGGCAGCAGGTTGAGCCTGTGAGTACATTAAATCAATGTGTAATCTGTGTGTTCCCGATGTGTTCATGTGTGTGTGTGTGTGTCTATGTGTGTGTGTGTGTGTGTGTGTGTGTGTGTGTGTGTGTGTGTGTGTGTGTCCATGCGTGTGTGTGTTAAAAGTGCCTTACTCCTAGTTGGGGGATGTTTCAACTCCACATTAAGTGGTAAAGAGGCTGTGGCTATATGTAATTTTCCTAGCTCCACCACAAGGCTGCTCGGACACACACTTTATCTTGTATTGTTTTGTTTTCCTGGGAGAAAAAGGAAGAGAAAACGTATAGGGGCAAAAAAAAAACTTTAAGACAGCACCAATACACCATTTTCCTGTCAGAGCACAGCAAACTGAGCCTCTGCACATCATGTCCCAGTCCTGCAGACAACATGGGGCAGAGTTTACACAGTTAACCTATCCCCTCTCTCTCTCTCTCTTTCTCTCTCTCTCTCTCTCTCGCTCTCCTGCAATATAATATTCATCTGTATTCCATTTATAATAAACTTAGTTGTATATAATAAAGTACAAAAATATCATAACATATACAGTTTTTTTGTCATTTTGTAGTGAGCGGTTTGCCTTTTTGTTTTCCGAAGCGTACATCTTTGTGCTGGGTAATGAGGAACTGCAGGCCTCAGTTGAAATTAAGTGTTTTTTCCTTCTTCTTTATGCTGTGTTTTTCATATTGTTGACGTTCGGTCTATTCCATCTGAAGGGAAGGGAGTTGGAGAGAAATAGATTTCAACACACGCTTACAGGCCCTGTGGCAACCACAGTCCATCTACGGAGGCTTCATTCATCACATGCAGGCCTACAATGAATTGGGTATCGCGCAACAGCATATTATAACATACACACAACACCGAGGGGTCTAAGCGGCACCAGCACATGCTTGAACTGTCGTTTAACTCTCCTTGTTAAATAATGCATACGCATTTTGAATGAATCGGCGCTTCAGCGATCACTGGTCATTTTCTGTCACGTACACTGTGATCAACATAGTGTCGGTGTGTGCATTTTTTTTTTTTACAAATGTTTCCATGGCCTGTATTGGGGCTGGCTGGGGCGTGTGGAGACAGTGAGGGAACTCACCCCCTAAGGCATGCTCCGTCATACTGAGGCACAGTGACTCCAGAGTGGGATTGATTTCCAGGTCGGCACCAGGAACTTGGCATTCTGGGGAAGTTCACAACAACAACGACAACAACAACAATTGGTTCAGAGAAGGAAAAAAAAGCAAACGGCTGAAAGTCTGAGCAGTTTCCCATTCCAGTGTTTTTTTTTATATGCACAATGAATGTCCGAAAGTGGATGGAAATCCAAACTATCCGCTTATGCCAAATGTAATGTATTAGCCTAAAAATAGGCTTCATCCCAGTTCAAATTAAGAAATATGCAGCTAAGCAGGCCTTCGGGACATGGAAGCTAAGCAGACACACGCCCGATTCCTCATTCACCACAGTTACATTTTTTAGGATATGAAGTAACTAAGCATTCTCCAAGCCTTAAGAATGACGCTGATGCCGACTCACATTTCTCTACTCAAATGAGTCAACCTAAAAAAATTGATTGAAAAATAACTTTCTCACGGGCTCAACTTTCTCTTGGACACTGTTTGAATAAACACTATGAATAAAAAACTAGACAAAGTACAAAGATATTTAAATTTCTTCCTTTGCCTGAAACAATTATTTCTAGTTTTTTTTTAGTGTATATTATAAACAGTGCTTAGGTAATTCACCAGCTAAAGAGCCCAAACTAAAACCATATTGACTTATATATTTGGATATATTTGGCCATACTATTCATATGGAGAGGGCATAATGTTTTGGACCATAAATGGTCTACGATCAGAAGAGAGGAACAGAGAAACAAAGCACATGGGAAGAGACTAGGTTAGAATTTATATATTTGTTCATGGACATTTTACCTGCCACTGAATACATCAGACCAACACCAGATAGAAAAAAAAGTCAAACTGTCGATCAAATGGGCATATTGATTGCCACATGTGAATATATTAAGTAGAGAAATTCAATTTTCACTGGATGTGCAAAGGTTTACATAGCCTACTGAATTCGATACTGAAGCCAAAATGCTGTGCCGTCAACTTCAAGCTCAGTGTAAATATGTGTTAGTCATTACCAGGCAAAACCTTAGTTAACTCACATAAGACTCTACATTACTTTACTCAATTGATTAATTTTGAAGCAACAATGCACACATCCAGCTTCACAATGCTAACCCTTTTAACAAAAGGCGCAATCTCATGTAGACTGTCACTCACATTCAACATATGATAAACATTCATATCCTTTGTTAGTTTTGTATTCAGACATTACAACATTATTCGAATACTTTGGTACCACTTTGACACCTGTCCAGTGTGAGAATCTGCAAGACCAACTGAGCATTTGTCAAGAAGCCAAAAATCGGCAGTGTGGGAGCACTTTAAATTGACTAGTGGTCCATCCATCTTCTTCCGCTTATCCGGGGTCGGGTCGCGGGGGCAGCAGCCTAAGCAGGGAAGCCCAGACTTCCCTTTCCCCAGCTACTTCGGCCAGCTCTTCCTGGGGGATCCCGAGGCGTTCCCAGGCCAGCCGAGAGACATAGTCTCTCCAGCGTGTCCTGGGTCTTCCCCGGGGTCTCCTACCAGTGGGACGTGCCCTGAACACCTCACCAGGGAGGCGTCCGGGAGGCATCCTAACTAGATGCCCGAGCCACCTCATCTGGCTCCTCTCAACGCGGAGGAGTAGCGGGTCTACTCCGAGCTCCTCCCGGATGACCGAGCTTCTCACCCTATCTCTAAGGGAGAGCCCTGCCACCCTGCGGAGGAAGCTCATTTCGGCCGCTTGTACTCGCGATCTCGTTCTTTCCACCAGCTATGACCGTTATTAAATCAAAATGTATTGCACATTATTTTCATTTCTAGTGACTAGTGGTAATAATATTTATTCAAGTGCTCTAGGCTTCTCTTCAGGATTTAGTTTTTGTTACATTGTGGTGCCCCCACTAGTCAGCTGCAGCCACAGAAATAAAAGGTTGTTGCAATCTGGGAGTCAAAGAGCTCTACCTACCAGTAATAATGGGTTGGTAATTGGTAAAACAAACATGAATAGAGTTGAATGTTTTTCCGTCACCTGTATGTTTTCTCTTTGGGTGCATAGCACTGCTGTGCAATCTAATCAAAACTTTGCACAATGTTCAAACCACCTTTCATGTTTTGTGATAATTTGAAGTGTACTCATACTTTGGAAGCCGTGTCCTTGTAAACTTTTACACTGAAGCTCTGCCGCAAACAAAAGTCAGACTTGGATGACAATTTGAAAGCCACTGACTTTGTCCATGCAGCAATCCCATGTGATATTGTAGTTTTTCTCACACTTGACGGAAGGTGTCAAAGTAAAATGTTATAATCTCCGAGTACAAAACTACCAAACGATAATTGATGTTTGATTAATAAAGTTTAATCAAGTCCTTAAAATAACACCCGTTTTCACAAATGTGAAACGCTTTATAAATTAAAAGGAAAAAAAACTCAATAAAAACGGCCCCCGCTGGCTGTGTGTCATTCAAGCAGGGAAGGACACACACTGTGAATGCATTTCCTTGGCTTATGTAGATTTTTTTAATGAACTATTTGGAAAACCCAACGATTATCCAAAGCTTGAAATTATGTAGTCGGGCAAGTGCTATTGGAGTCACGCTTATATTTTTTACTGTCATCCAGACAAGCCTTAACACCTTGTAAGAGGGTGTTGAATGCCTCAGTTACTTCACTCGTTAAAAAAGGGTAGGTGTCGGAGGGAAGCGCAACCGAAAATGGTAGCACAGAAATCTAACTTGGTCTTTCTGATTTTTATAGCTAGACTGCACTCTGTCCATTAGTTTTTTAAGAAGCCCGGTCTTGCAGCACTTTTTCCGCACTTTTGTATCAACTCCAATTTTTTATTGTATGCATTGAAGGCTGAAATGCTAAATGACTGAATGTAATGTATATGTAAACGTCCACTACATTACCTTCAGGGTGATTCTGCATCACCCTGTCGGTGTTTATTTTGCAATAATGACCTGTAGATTATGAGGCTGTAGATTATCCTTTCCATAAAACGCATGAACATGCAGATAGTCTTGGTGGGGAGAAAGATGTATAACGGAGGTCGTGTACCTTGCTGCTGGAACAGAAGCATGGTTTGTGGGGACGTGTGCACAGGCAGCGAATGGGTCCGCTGCACCGAGCTGCGACTCTGGCTGGGCATGCTGTTACTGCCCCCGGGGTTGGCAAACCACAGGTTCTACAGCGGGAGAGAACGAGAAGTTTTCATCACAAGGGAATTCATCATAAGGCCTTTACACATTGGTTAGTATTTTCTAATCAAGTCATTTCACCTGAACTCGTCAAGCTTAATAATGAATCACTCGCTAACAATGTGCGAAGCATTGCCTTGTGGGTTATTGATCACACCGCCGAGGGCTCCATTTCATTCATGCTAGTTTCCTATTCAGCGCAAATGTTCGCCCAGGGAGGACGATCGCTCAATTGGCAAATCACCCTGCAGATCAATGCATGAAGAGAACCTTTCTATAAAAGACCTGATGAATGAATGGGAGGAATTCGGGGTGCAAACAGGTACTCGAGTACTCGTCAAGAAAATCATGAAGGATTACAAAAATATTGTCATCGAAAATGGTTTTGCAGTCTTTTTTCTGACATGCATTGTTGTTGAGAGGCTGTGTAAAGGTTTGTTCGCCAACATTTAGCAGCTGGCCCGGGTAGGCGGAGTTCCCCACACATTCGACAAGTTTTACAATAATGCCTGCCCACCAGGAACGACCCGACATCAAAACAAGTGAAATGTATGGGCAGCAGCACTCTTCTCTATCGAGCTATCAGAGCTATCATTAATTAGCTAATTGTGTAGAAATATTGACCAAGGTACCCTGCCCTGCCCTAAAGAAAAGCCTAACTAAAACTGTCACATTTCAAAATGTGGATATAAACGGGATATAACATTAAAAACACTGTTTGGAAGTGTATCCCGCTGGCTCTAAAACAGTAAAAAGCAGATAAAAAAAACTGCGTGACCAGCCGAGCGCCGGTGTGGGTCTAACACACATGGGCTGCATGAAATACAGAAACCGACTTTTAGTGTTATGTAAATCGGTATGTGTAAATTAGTGGAAAGTATCATGGACGAAAATAGAAATGACATGCCACCGCAGAACACAATAGAGGTAAACATCATTGATATTTGCATCCAAAGAGTGTCTAGTCATTGTGAACCGTCACGGCCCTGACCTGTCTCCCCTGGCTGGCCAGTGCAGGGTTGGTGAGGGAGTGGCGTGGGGAAGCCCCACCGATGCTACCAGGGCTCAGGAGACCCATGCGGCTGGTGGGCAGGCCGCGGGGGGCCATCTGGAACTGCCTCTGTCCCCGCCGCACCAGACCTCCGCTCACAGAGCCTGCTGTGGGGAGCGAGTTGGAGCCGTACGCCCAACTAGAGCAGGGGGGAGAGAGAACGAGAGAGGAGAGAGAAAGAGAGTGAGAAAAAACAAAACTATAAATGCAGGCGTCTCTGTATGTCCGTCCTTCGATTTCTCGACAATTTGATCGACTTCACACTTGGCACTTAGTTTATTGCTGAGGACCAAAGATTATTATTATTATTAGTAGTGTGTTACTACCACCACACAAGTGCATTGAGAGGGGACCCCTATTATCATCATATGTCGCTCGCTACAGTAGATTCAAGAACACATGACAAAAGAGACCGGAGCAAAGCCTTGTAAGTTTGCCATTTTGTTTTGCTAAACATTTACAAACCAGCGATGTAATTTTCGCAATGAACGCCTGGTCCCAAATAACTAAATCGCCTGGTCCCAAATAGCTGTTAGTAATGACAGCAGCCCCCTCTCGCCGTTGTTCACTACAGTACATTCAAGAACAGATAAAGAAATAGACCAGAGATGTTACACTGACCGGACACTGCACTAGTTTAAAAGGAAAAGAAAAAGGGAGAAAAGACACTAAGGAGGAAACTGAGGTTGCAGAGATAAAGGGAAGGAATTCTCTGCTCAGACGGTTTCACCTCCCACCGTCCACCGCCCCCTCATCTTCCCCGCTTGATCGGGAGTTGCATCAAAGCGGGCTGGAGCCAACAGTCTCTTACCCTTTCTGTCGGTACACTGGCATGTCCACCAACGCCTTCCGAGGGAACAGGCGGAGCAGTTTAAGGACCTGCTGCTTCCAAGACACAAGCCTCTTCCTCTGGGTCTCTGTGAACGCCTGGGAACGGGAGACAAGGTAGAGGTGAAAGCATGCCAAAAAACCCTTTTAGTATAGAAACGAAACACATTTCTAGAAAACCCCTCATTACACCGAAAGGGGTTTACAAAGTTGATTATTACCTTTTGCACTGCAACAGCACATGATATGCAAAACCAATGCCATGGCGAAACCAAGACACGCTAGTGGTGGAAGGTCTCACCTCATGTGTCAGACACTTCTCAATGAGCTGGAGGTAACAACTGATGTTTTCCTCATCGGGCCTCGAAACCAGCAGCTGGGTGCATACTGCGGCACAAAAAAAACATACATTTCTCACGATAAGTACATGGCACAAAGAAATATCCAACAGCTGCCTGTAATCCATACCAGTGTTCTCACCCTCAGCTTTTTTCCCGGATTGAACGATTAGTACAAACAAGTTACAGAGAATAGTCAAAATATAAACAAACAATTGTACCAAACAAAATTCTAAGTTAATTTTGAAACCTGGTGCCAAATGTTAATTATACGAGTAAAAGAAAGAAGACGATTTTGTAATTAACACATATGTTAATTATAAAATAATTACAAAATGTTTTCTTCTCCGTCTTATTAGACCTATGAAATGTATGCATTGTATGCATTTCCAATCCAGACAACAGAAAGGACAGCCATACGTAAAGCGTCTTACCTTTCCCCATGACACGCGTGAACTGTCCGGCGATGTCGCCCTCTGAGATGGGCGTGGCTGAGGGCTCTCCGTCGCAGGGGGCGGGGTTGTGGGACTGGAAGCCCTCCGGGGTCAGCTCCTTGTCTGCCCCCACCTTGGCGTCCGAGGACATCTGAGCAGCGCTGGACACGCTGTAGAACTTGATGGGTGTGATGATGATCTGCTGGAGCTCCTGCAGGGCGTTGCGCAGGTTCCCTCCTTCCAGAATGTCCTGCCAAAGGGATTCACCGTTCAGATGTCTGGCTGCAGATGCTGCCAGACTTTCCACAGCCACTTACAGTGACTACAGATGCATGTTCAGGGACATGCGTACAGGTTGGGAGTTGTTCCATCATAGAGGGCCTCCATGTAGGCTGCGGACATTGAGGATTAGGGCTGCCACCAATGATTATTTTTCTATCTTTTATTTTATCGAATACTCAACAATTAATATTTGGCCAAAAACGCATACAATTCATTCGGATGGCTTTGCATTTGACTGAGAGCAAGAGATAAATAATGATGTGTTTGTTTATTTCCTTTCTTTATCATGTAATGCTTAATGTAAGATATAGTAATATTATAGGGAATATATACCTTCAACCTTTGATAATAATATTTATGTATAAATTACATTTCGCGCACACACCAGCAATCAACGTAGAATAAGCCCAGATTCTCGCCACATCTTATCTTCTGTTGATGAGCCGTTCGGCAAAGTTGAAATATGTTACCTTTTATGCGCGGTCAAAAGTTGTCTACTAATTTAAAGTACTCCCAATTTTGAAGCTTTCGGTCTGGGGAAAACTTTACATGCAACCTCTTTGTTACCGCTTAAACTCTGCTGCAGCTGCAAAATGTTTTTTTGTTAATCTGTAGGTGTTGACAGGAGCTGACCAATGACTGGAGCCAAAAGCGACTGACGTGAACACAGCGATTACATAGTGATATTGAAATAACACATTTATTACACAGCATATTAACAAATTGAATTAATTGAGTTGAGAAATAAAAATAAATAAATCAAAATGAGAAAACATGCGTTGATCAAAAAATATTGACGCTTCAGCGCATTTTCAGCGTCAAATGACATTGACAAATCCCGTCAGCCCTGTTGAGGATCGAACCCAGGACCTTTCGCCGAACAGTTAAATATAGCCACTACACTAGCGCCACTCCGAAGAGAATTTACTACTTTGTTACGGACATTGCTTTTTGAAAAGTGCTTTGAGGGTTAGACTATGATTTCAACTATTTGCATTCCCATTGGACCAATTGCCATTTTTAATAAACCAAAAACCTTCTGTTACCTTCTCCAAAGACTTGAGCACACTTTGCCTCTCGCGCAGCTTCTGGATACTCAGAGCAATCTTGTGCCGTGCCCCTTTGGTCACATTCTATGGAAAAAAATAAATAGAAAATGCAAGAGGCCAAGAAAAAGCAGTTATTTCTCAGAAGAACACTGGGTCATTTGTAGTTACTAAATAACAAACCCAATCATCCTCGGTTTCATTAAACCTAAGGGGCAAAGGCAAAAATCGCACCATTTGGACGTGCGAGCGGTGTTATATAACTGTGGGGCACACTGGTTAATTTCATGCCTCATTGAGACTTGATGTATCATCACGTCTGAGGACAGTAATGTTTGCAGTTGATGGGGTGGTGGTGGTGGTGGTGGGGGGGGAATAATGAGCCAGGCCCCGGTGGAAACAAGGAGAGGAGTTATAAACCTGTGACTCTAGGTGGTGTTCTGTGAGAATCATCATCTCTTCATAGGTCATCTGGGAGAACAGCGATGCATATTTATGAAGACGGAGGCTCTTCAACCAGGCGGGGACATCTTCAGGACAAAACAACAAGGAACATTTTTCATTAATTTTTTTTTTGTACACAAAAAAAAACAAATTAGTGCTAGGGCTGAACAATTAATCGAAATATTATCAAAATCGCAATATGGCCATGTGCAATACCCAAATTAAAGAAGCTGCAATTTTTTGATAAAGGTAAAGTGTGCAAATGTACATTTATAACACCATTCTAAATGAAGTACTGCAGTGTTGCAGAAATGCCCTGGCCTACACATTTTTTTCTCCAGATGTAAGAAAACATGTTTGTTTGGTACAGAGCCCAACAAATGATTTTGTCGTGATTTTAATAGTTTTTTCAGTGAAAATGAAAATTGTGATGCAAAAATTATCATTCCCACTAATAATGAATCATATCGCAATTGCAATATATGCTGAAAACAATCGCAATATGATTTTTTTTGTTACCGTATCGTTCAGCCCTACAAACTAGTAGTATAATTTGGGTCGTGGTGACGACCTCTGACCTTTCATGCCACTGCCATCCTCCTGGAAGGTGTTCCTCGCAGACCCTTGGTCCTCCGTCTGCTCGCTGCCGGAAGACGCCACGCTGCTCTGCGGGGAGAGGGGTGCGTGGTCCGTGGGGACAAAGGCCTGCCGGAGCCCCGTGTCATCCTGGCTAGACCACTCAGAGCCACAAGCCTGGGAACCGCAAGGGATCAGGGACATGGGCTTCTTCAGGGGGCTCGGCAGCATCTGGCCGCCCAGACCTAACAGGAGAAACACACAGGTGAAGCGCATGTATTCACTTCTTACTCGCATGTATTTCCCAGATCGGAGAGTGACTACAGTAGATGGGTGATGACAGACACTGACCTGTGTTATTGCTGTTGATGGGAGACACCATACAACCAGGGAACGGCATATGTCCATTCTGGCCAGCGGGAGAGGTGCTGGAGGAAGGCGACTGATCGTGCCAGGCGTGGCCGGGGTCGAGGGCTTCTGCAGAGCTGGGCCACTCGTCCGAGCCCTGTCGTGGGTGGTACGGGCTGGAGGGGGCCCGGGAGGAGGGTGCATAGCCGCTGGAGAGGTGCTCCTCCAGGTGGTTGAGCCACATCGCCAGGGAGGTGCGGTCGTCCAGCGTGGTTGCAGGGTGGATCAGAGCGTAGGACAGCAGCTGCCTGCTCTCCTCCACGAATAGGCTACTCTCGATGGTGTGACTCAGCACCTTCTGCAGCAGATTCATGTACTCACACTTGGCTTCGCTGTTCCGTGGCTGGAGCAAGGGCAGGTGGGACAGCAGCAGGGACACAACCTTTTCCTTGGGCTCCTGGTGCCATTGGTTGACAATGGCTGAGCAGGGGGGGAGAGAAGAGACAGCACATCTCAATCATCCACTTTCACATTGGCTTCAGAAAGAGGACAAAACAATTTTTCTGCCACTACGGCAAGAAATATGCCACTCAAAAGTTTTGACAGTCACTTTTGTGAACATTGGTCTCACCAACCAAAAATAGTTGACTGTCAAAGAAACTCCCATAGACCCACCAGCTTGGTCCATGGCATTTACTGAAGTCACACATGTGATGTTCACATGTCATAGAAGTTGACCATCTTTTTAGTCTTATTTTTATCTAAAACAGCAAAAGATGTATCTACATTTGGCAGCTGTTCATTTCAGAAGCTGGTGAAACAAGCGGTTGAAAAACACCTCACTTTTTAAAGCTATCAACTGTTCATGACAAACTAAGGCAGTTTTTGAACTTGACAAGAATTGCGTAATTGCTCTACCTCTCCCCTTCCCGACACACATTCCAATCACCCATGCAAGGTTGTATCTTTCAAATGTTCAAAAGTGGGCGGAGTGAGAAAGCGGCACTTGCCTTCTCACATTAACAAAACAGCCAAGCGTGACAGCAGTTCCCCCCTTTAAAATGAGCTAGTTACCTGCATTATTGGCCTCTGCCTCTAGTATGTGGATCTCCGTGCAGTCGGCGAGCCAGTGCTCCAGGCAGATGTGCAAGAAGCGAGCTTGCGTGCGCGATGCCCTCTTCAGGAGAGACAACAGTGCCACTGTCTGTTCACATTCATTCCAGCCCTTGAACCAGTCTGTCAGGATGCCCACCTGGTCTCGGAACATCATTGCGTGTCTCCTCAGGAAGGAGAGCAAGAATGTATAGGTGTGGAAAGAGGGGCGGGGCGGTGGGCGACCGCTGTACTCGTACTCGTCTCTGGCCCCCGCACGGCGGGGGGTGTGGCGCTTACACAGAACCGTCCTGGGATCCCCTCAGAGTGGAGCGAGGGGCCCTCACATGGTGGGTTCAGGCGCAGGAGAGGCTGCAGATGGGCGTGGCGGCGGGTTTGTAGCGAGCGGCTGGAATCCAATGTAGTGATGGTGGAAGAATGTCCGCTCCAGTTGGACGAAACTCAAGACAGAAAGAGGAATTGGTGTCACCCGGGCGTGTCCAGGATCACATCATCCGCGTCCTGGGGAATAAATATAGGATGAGCACATGTGTTCCCCCGTAACACACCTCGCTTTTAGCTTCACTAATAGTAATTACCTTACAACTATTATTAGAAACATACGAGAAACCCATGATTAGTTTTGTATTTTTTTTAGATCACATACGTAGCCTCATACATTCAACTCGTCAATGTTTGTTTTTAGCTGTGCAGACTATGTCAACGTTTGGCAAACCTTTCCATCACATAAGTAAGATACCAGTTCACCTACAAATGAATATGAATATGCCAGCAGGTAAAGTAGGTCCCCACTAGAGATGACTACTAAATCTTTAAAAAAATAAATAAAATACAAAATAGCACTTGTAAACAGAGACAGTGACGAAAAAGCACATCCTACAGCTGTGGGGGGGGGGGGGGGGGGAGGACAACAGTAAAGTTGCCCTAACAATGTTTCCACATGGACGTCACCCCTACTAACTAAAAGGATATATGCAAACCAGTGACGACGCAGAGCTCACTGGATGACGGACCGGAGCCTTGCACTGAACTCTTAATTTGGGTTGGCACTGATTTCCAAATCAAATATAAAAATCACCTTTTCACCTTTCAACAAAACCGGTTCACGAACTGATACCCAGGAGGGGGGGGGGGGGGGGGGGGGGGGTTACGACTCACTGTAAAGACGCAAGTCATCCACTGAGAGAGAGAGGGGGGGGGGGGGGGCAGGAGCCACAACACATCTGGGGGGGGGGGGGGGAGCCACTGTAATCCACCTGGGGGGCAAATAGGGAGTCCCCCACATGTACCCTTATCTTCATCCTCTTCCTCATCAACCCCCCCCCCCCCATAACACCTATATCCTATATATAGATCAGCTAATCGTAAACACATAATCTGCAACTGGATACAGCTCCCCACACCCACACACCCACTGATCAGCTCCATGGCGGAGTAAGTTTGCCCACCACCAGCACCACATGTAGCAGCACCACCACATGTAGCAGCACCACATATAGCACCACCAGCACCAGAAGCAATACATGTAGCAGCACCACCACCAGCACCACATGTAGCACCACCACCACTACATGTAGCACCACCAGCACCACCACTACATGTAGCACCACCAGCACCACCACCACCACCACTACATGTAGCACCACCACATGTAGCACCACAACATGTAGCACCACCAGCACCACCACCACCACTACATGTAGCACCACCACCAGCACCACCACATGTAGCACCACCAGCAGCAGCACCACCACCACGTAGCCCCACAACATGTAGCACCACCACCAGCACCACATGTAGCACCATGGTGCCCAGGGTGTGTGTATCATACGAACCTGTGAAGACGGGCGCAGCAGACGGGTCTCGGACCCTCGAAACCCCTTCCTTCCTTCCTTCCTTCCTTCCTCACTTCCTTCCAGTGACTTGCATCCACCAGTCAGCTGGCAGCTGGCGGCGGGCTAGCGTTAGCCTCGTCGGCCTCAAGTGATGGCGAGGTTTTTGTATTGTTTTGGTTTTTTTTCTCTCTCGTTTGTTTCCCTCCCCCGGGTCGGTATACCCACCCCCCCCTCCCCCCTTTTTTCCTCTCTCTCTTTTCGTCTTCTTCTTCTTCTCTCCCCTTTTTTCCTCTTTATCCCTACTCGCACTTCACTCCCTGCGCGGTTTCCAACCGTCGATTCTAGGAGGCGAAGCGGCGCGAGCGCGGCGCCATGGAACCGGGCGGCGGCGGCGGCGGCGGAGCGCGATCACCGACTCCGCAACCGTTAACGGGGGGAGGGGGGGTCGCGTTAAGCCCCCCGCTTGTTTACCTTTCGGGACTATATAACGTCACTTTATTAGCGGGCTAGCCTCGGCGGGCTAGCCGCCGTTAGCACACACACACAACACAGCCGCGTAGCTTCGCAGAGGGGGGAAAAAAAAATGCTAGATGCTAACGGCTAGCTTTCCAGATAGATGCGGCTAGGAAGCGTTAGCTTAGCAGGGGGAGGGAAGCGACGGTTTGGTCTCCCCCCCGTGCGCCGCGCCCGACGGCCATTGCTCCGCGGCGGCGGCGGGGCGTGCGTTTTTGGGGGTTTTGGGTTTTCCGCGGCGGACGGCCGGCGAGCGAGCGTACCAGAAAATGCGTGTTAAATGGACGTAAAACAAGGAGAGAGTACGCCTGGAGAGGAGAGGACCCACTTCGATTTTTTTTTTGGAGTTGACGTAAGACGTGAGCGCGTCACCGCGCCAGGGCGGGAGACAAAGCGTGGCTCCGCCCCTTTTTGCTCCTCCTCCTCCTCCTCCCCCCGCCCTCCCGGAAAAAAAAGAAGAAAAAAAAGAAAAAAAGGAAAGTGTGTCATACGTCACGTATGTGCAACACATGCGTAACATCGGTGTGTGTTTACACGGGTTGTCCGTGTTTTACACGTAATAATAATTAATTGCATTTATTAAAATAAAAAAAATAAAAAGTGTACATGCGGGTATCATGTGGCCTACCATGGGTGTATCATACATCAGTACGACACGTATCTAAACATGTGCATAACATTGATGGACATATTTACATATACTGTCAGACCATGGACGTTGCTAGCAATTGAAATAATCCGGGGCTGTAGCCCAGACCAGGGTTGGACTGGGAACCAAACGACCGACGCGGGGTGGGGGGGGGGGGTGCGTGATCGTAACACACCCCGGACCGACGACCGACGTGGGGGGGGGGGGGGGGGGTATTTTTTATTTCACGGCACAGAGATCCGGGGCTATTCCCAAAAGATCCGGGGCTATAGCCCCGAATGCCCAGGTCTAACAACGTCCATGCTCATGACCACAAGGTGAGAAGTGGTGCTGAGCCAAGAGGAACATTGTTGAAGCATTCATCTCATTCTGATTCATCACTCACCGCATGGAGGTGGACCTCAGGACTGTGTCCTCCTTCAGTCAAGCTCAGGTCTCTCTCTCTTTATCTCCCTCTGTCTCCCTCTGCGTGTCTCGCTGGGGTGTGTGGTAAGTGTCCTAGACCTGGCTGAGCAGCAGGGGGTCAAGAGGGTCAAGATCCACAATAAACATTTTGATAAAAATACAGAATACATCTAATATACGCATGCCTTGTCTTATATATTTCATGAGAATGTATTGATTGAGAAAGGTTTTTAATATTGTTAACGTTATTAACATTATAGTTGTTACCGTTGTTAACGTTATTAACGTTATTTACGTTGTTACGTTATTTACGTAATTTACATAAATTGTGTAAATAACTTACGTAATTTGCGTAACTTACGCAAATTACGTAAGTAACTTACGTAAGTAACTTACGTAATTTGCGTAAGTTACGCAATTTGCGTAACTTACGCAAATTACGTAAGTTACGCAAATTACGCAAATTACGTAAATGTGTTATTTATTCATAGATTTATATCTGTTATTTTTCAGTTGTCTGACTATCAAAACAGACAATAAAATAAAGTTAAATGTTTTTCTTTTGCTGTATTCATTCATGTTTTACAGAGGATTTAACCTGAACCAGGCTTTGCAACAATAATAATCACATCACATTCATGGGGGCATAGAAGGCTATATACTAACTCCTAGCGTTACTCTGTGTGTGTGTGTGTGTGTGTGTGTGTGTGAATGATAGTTATTTTTCAATAGACATATTTTTTGTTTTTGTGTGAAAAAAGGGTGGGTGGTGGCAGTGGGGCTCATTGGGTGCTCAGCACCTCTGACCCTAGAATCGCCCCTGCTGTCCGTGATGATAATTAATTGCATTTATATAGCGCTTTTCAAGACACTGTGTGTGTGTGTGTGTGTGTGTGTGTGTGTGTATACGACACTTCATCCACCATGAGTGTGTAGCTCGCCCCACACGCGCGCGCGCGCACACACACACACACACACACACACACACACACACACACACACACACACACACACACACACACACACACACACACACACACACACACACACACACACAAGGTGTGGAAGGATGCAATCCAATTAGGGATGGGGATGATTAGGGGGCCATGTTGGTACAAGAGCCAGGTTGGGACTGTGGCCAGGAGGAGGAGGGTGGGGGGGGGGGGGGGTCAGCACCCCGACTCACACCACATGCAGCCAGGACCTTCATCCGAGACAGACAGGAGGACGCAGGCCTCGTCCCCTGTCCATAAAGCAGAGGGATGAGCACCCCCTACTGGCCCTCCACCAGCTCCATCTGGTCTCCCACCCAAGGATGGACCAGGCCAGAGCCAGGACAACCCTGCTTGAATGATTGTTTCCCCCCCCCAAACCCACCCCAACACAGTTCTGATTCATCCACACCCACTGCCCCCCCAGTGCAGTGATTGGACAATTAACTTGTTGGCTCGTTGAGCGCTGCCACTGATAGACAGAATCTGGTTTCTATGGTTTAGCAATGGAGGAATTGTTACCAGCAGCATAAAATCCGCCATTGTACATATTGAAGGTGTGTTGCTCGCAACACACGTGTTGGACTGAATCTACATCTAAACCTATGTTCTGATGTAGCCACATGGATCACTCATGACGGGTGTTATCATTTTATATTTTTTTTATTCAAAAAAAGAAGGAAACAAAAACATAATACACTTGCACCTGTCTGACCAGCTCATGTGGACAAAAGCCTTTATCACCTGGCAGGCTGGGCTCTTTAAAAGCCGGCAGACAGGCACTACAACCCGATACGACCTAGACCTCCCCAGCGTGTCCAACCACGGCCGCTCATTCGCTGTCGCTGGCGTCGCTGGAGTCGGAGCCCTGTTCACTGCCGCTCCCGCTCTGAGCATGGCCCCCTGAGTGCTCACTGCTCCGGTCGCTGTGCGCCGGAGACGCACTTCCTCGGCTCCTGCGGCCCCCCCGGTCCTCCTCCTCACTTCCGCTGCCCTCCTCGCCGCTGCTCCTGGCGCCGGAGGTCTTGGGCTCGTTGTCGGCGTCGCTGTCTTCGTCGTCGTCGCTGCCGAAGATCTCCTCCTCGTCCCGCATCTCCCTGGTCCTCTCCTCGCCGCTCTCACTGCCGCTGGCGCTGGGTTTCCTGCGGCGCTTCGCTTCCTCGGGCTCCTCCTCTTCCACCTCCTCCTCCTCTTCGACTTCCACTCTCGGTGGCCGTACCGGCTCCTCCTCCTCCTCTTCGTCCTCATCCCTGTCTGAATCACTGTCCGAGTTCTCTGCCTCACTCCCGCTGCCCTTCTCTTTCTCGTCACCTGGAAAACGCCGCACACACACACACACACACACACACACACACACACACACACACACACACACACACACACACACACACACACACACACACACACACACACACACACACACACACACACACATTAACACAATCAGGGTTCCCTTGTCCAGGGGCAAAGCCCCTTCATGGAAACTCCAAGAACCTTTCAAACATAATGCAACATGGTCCATTATAAAACCTTATAATGCTACACTATTTTGTGTTCAATTATAATTTTTAATCTGTAGGCAAATCACAACAAAATAATCCTACATAAATCACTAGAGACAATGACCTTTTACTTTTTGAATAAACCCAAAACGTATAATAATAAATACAATCTTCATACATTTCATGTATCCCAAGACATTTCCAGGACGGGAAATTGACATTTCAAAATTCACTAACCCTTTACCCAAATTTCCAGGAGCATATTAATTGTAATACATTACATCAAATCCATCCTGCCTTACATCTATAAAAAAAGGCCATAAAACAATAAATAAAAAATAGTGGAGAAAGTGCAAAAAACAAACAACTGACCGGAGTCCTGCAGGTCTTTATCCAAGTCCTCCTCTTCATCTTCTGGCTCATGGTTCTCCAGCTGAGCTTTACGTGCATCCTGACAGAGTTAAGCGCATTAATACACTGTGACAGCTGAATAAATGAAAAAAATGCATGGTCTTATAGGAAGAAAAGGAACAATATTATAAATGAAAATCTGTGTTTTCATTTTAATTATGTCATTTAGGGCTGTTTAATGAGCATAAAAACAAGTCATAGGAATAAATCTTACTGCAAATATGAACCGTTGTCACTTATTTTTTCATTTAACTTTTACATCACACATGCATTTTAGATATTTGTGATACTTAAAAAAAAAAAAAATTAAAGAGGACTACTACAAGGTCTTGGCAGATGGTGGAACACTTACCTGGGCTTCCAGCTCCTTCTCATTCATATCTCTGTGCTTGCACACGAGCACGGCATTCGTGGTGGACTGTGCGCCTGCCTTGGCCCTCCTCTTGCTCAGACGCACTCTGCAATGCAGAACAACGCAGAGCATCAGAACACCAGCCAGCAAGCGCTTTACATCAACGTTAACACCGTTCAACGGGACATACTCTTCTGATTCCTCTACTGGCTAGAGAAGTAACTGTTGGTTTTTCTTAGGTTGCATTGTTTCTGAAGGAGTGCATTCCGAGTTACCTTGTCTCAAGCTCATTGTAGTAAACACCGTCTCCATCTCTGAAGATAAAGAAGTAGTTCTCTTCGTAGCCCTTGCTGGCTTTGTTCTTGACGTTCCAGTTGTACTCCCTGGCTATCTTGTAGTCATAACTGAAACAAAAATGCAAAACACAAAAACGCGTGGGCATCAGCGTGGTCGAAAATCAAGACATTGAGGCGAACACTAATGTAAGCAAATCCCCAAATTCTACTCACAGTTCATCAGGCATGTAATCCAGTTCCTCGTCTGCGTCTCTCTTACGCTTACGAATGGTTTCCTCATTGGGCAGGAAGTAGGCCACAAATTGATTTCCTTCCTCGTCCATCATACCTCTGTAGTGTGGAAAAAACCAGACATTGCATTGATGAGAATACAATGGCAAGTCACTGTATAAGATGCGCGCACACACACACACACACACACACACACACACACACACACACACACACACACACACACACACACACACACCTGATCATGGCTTGAGACATCATCTCCACTCCAGCTGGAGCAGACATGTCTTTAGGTGCAGGGTCAGAGTCAAAGATGACCTGAGCACACGGGTTGATCCACATCTGGGAAGGAGTAAACACACCATGCAGGGTCATTAACTCTAAAAACTTTGGTCCGTGTGCATGCATTGCCAAGCAGTCATTTAATGACTTTAGAAGTTCAGCTGAACACGCATTATATTTCACCAAGTTTGGTGCATGGGCAATCACTCCGAAAACAGTGTTTATTGAGGTAGACAGGAGAAAAAGTTATATCTGTATACCGTTGTATATCGGAATATCTGTCACTACAATGAAACTATTTTTTCCCCAAGATATTTTTTCAACCAAGTACCCATTTCACCAGCACAATGCATTTTTGGGAGGGGAATAACGTAAAACAAGTAAAAGTACATAAGTAAAGGTAAATAAATACAAATAATGTAAAGTATGTACATATTATATTATCTGGTGAACATGAACATTAAATGGGTGGTGCAAATACTTAGGGTTTAGTGAAAAACATGGGATTCCCTTATGATTTGTGTCATTCATCAGAAAGATTTACAGAACTTGTACTTTAGTAATGAGATACAATTAATATATATTTTTTAAATAGCTTACCTTGAAGTCAGGGAACGCAGGCATGACTTCCACAGGAGTAACTCTGGGTTTGCTGTAATGCTGGGCGATCTGGAGAGGAAAACGGGCGTGTTTTTCAGTCCATTTTAGTTATATATTATGCAATATTTTCATACCACGTCAGACAATTTTCAATATTCTTCAAAATATATGATTCATTAGGTCTTTAATCTGATGGGGGATGACGAAGGGAGCTACAGAAATGAGTTAACCCACCGGTTTCTGTGCATCTTCGAATGTCTTCTCAATAGCAGAAATCTGGCTGTCTCTATCCTTGTAGATTTCCTCTTCTGTGAACTGTTGTTTGACAGACACACCGATTCTGCAGAGACAAACGCAGGGAAAAGTTAAAAACGGAAGCATAACACAAGAATTTTAAGAAAACTAATGTCACAATGAAATAAATAAACAGACTGATCTAACTTACTTGACTTCCACTTTCTCGTTGGAGACACCGTATCTGTTGAACTCTGTAGAAATGTACTCTGTCTTTCTCATCCACGGCACCACCTTGGCATGCTGCTGCGACCTTTAGGAAGAGATGGGGAACAAAAACAAACATAACTAAATACCAATACCAAACATAAATAATTTTAATGTGGTGCCACATTAAAAGTATTATTAAACGAAAAACAAAGTCTCACCTCAAAGTGAACCTTACTTGTGTGTGTGTGCGCGCATATGGGGGGGGCCTCACCTTTTAGAACTGGACGGAGCTTGCATGTCCTCTTCCAACAACTTTTCGTCCGCTGGATCCAACAGAACTGTAACGACACGATTCAAAGGATCATGTGAAGGAGCTGGCGGTCGCCTGCCTCACAACAAGGTTCAAAACGCTTCGCTCGGAGGACTTACTGCTGGGGTCGATGCGGTAGGTGTCTGGGTTGATGAGGTCGATGGTGACGCCGAGGTCTGGCTCGGTCAGCAGCTCGTGTTTGTGCTGCTTCTCCAGAGAGGTGGCTTTGTACTGCACAAATCTGTTTGTGAGAGATTTACAAAAACAACGTCCAGCGGTGAGAGTCTGTCCAGGTCATTTCCAGTGAGCCTCAAGACAATGTCGGCGTGGGCGATGGGCCAGGTGGCGATGTTTACCTGTGCTGGTCGAACGGATACGTGATGAACTTCGGGTCAAAGGGGATGTCCGGAAGGCTGTTGCAATACTTCACCCGACAGACCACACCCGACCTGTTACACGAACCCAATGAGAAACAGTCAGTCACCATCGCTTTATGTCTTACTTTCCTAATAATGAAGACGCCATGTTTGATGCAGTTTACCTTTCGGGGACAGTTCGGTGAGAGGAGCTCCTGCTGCAAAAGGAAACGGATCGATGTCAACAATTGCATATCATACTTATCATACTACATATCATACTACACATCATACTTATCATACTACATATCATACTACACATCATACTTATCATACTACACATCATACTTATCATACTACACATCATACTTATACTACATATCATACGACACATCATACTTATACTACATATCATACGACACATCATACTTATACTACATATCATACTACACATCATACTTATCATTCGACACATCATACTTATCATACTACACATCATACTTATCATACGACACATCATACTTATACTACATATCATACTACACATCATACTTATCATACTACACATCATACTTATCATACGACACATCATACTTATACTACATATCATACTACACATCATACTTATCATACTACACATCATACTCATCATACTACACATCATAATGATCATACTACACATCATACTTATCATACTACACATCATACTACACATCATAATGATCATACTACACATCATACTTATCATACTACACATCATACATGACAACACACACACATATCCCAAGCACACACAGATACAGCCTCTCTCTGTCTGTCTGCTGTCAATCTCCAGATGTTTTAAACACTGCTGCTGTCCTGGACCCCCACATCCAGCGGTGTCTGCTTGGCGGTCCACACCTGGACGCGGTCTCCAACACCTGGCGCGTCAACAGCTCGAGCCCACGGCGTTACCGGGGGGTCGTGGACCCCAATAGGAAGCAGCAGCAGCAGCGTCGTAACGTCACGTCAAATAACGCACACGTTTTACATTTTACGTTTTGTTTACAATATACATTACAGACAGTGGCCAATCCCCCCCCTTTGACCCTGAGGGCAGCAGCACGGTACCTGTGGCCATCCTCCCGCTGCGCCTGCGTCTGGATCGTGGGCGCCATCGTCTTCCTCGAAGCCCGCCGCAAGCCGTGCGACGCGACGCCGTCAACGCAACTAATCTAACAGGAACAAAAAAACGGGTCAACTTTCAACCCCTTTCAACACCAAAAGCGGACTTGTGTTGTTTTGTTCGTCCCCTCTTTTTATCCGCCTCGGCGATGAAATGAACCCGGGTCTAAATCGCGGGTCAACACAAACAGACGCGGTCCGAGGGGGCGGGCGCCCCCTAGCGGCGTGGCGTGGCGCGGCAGGAAGGGGAACTGCAGCCTCCTGCTGAGTGGTCCTCCGTCAGAGGGGTACATGATGGAGGAAAAAGGAGTTGAGATGCAACACAAATAAATTTAGCATTATCAACAGCCAACGTCTTCGATGGAAACCTCTCGCCGAGTGGTAAAACTCTGACGAGGCGAAATATGTATTACTTTAGTGGCGCCACCCAAAAAGACCAGATAATGGATCAAAAGTCGGTCGGACGATTGCAGTGAACTGGTTTCTATGCAGTGGAAAACAGGAAGAAGAACATGATATTATCATTTTTTTTAATAGGTCAAGTTACGCAACATCACCCTGATTTCACCTCGGCCATGTCGTCAAATTGGCTGTGGGCGATCCCGTCAGTCATATCTGCAAATCATTTGTAATGTTTTTGGAACAATGATTATAGCAAAACAAAAGAAAATACAACGCGGGTCAAGTTATACTAAAATTACTTTATTACAGCTGATTTCTGTTCAATATCCCTCTGCCAATACAACAGTAATTATAATACAAACAAAATAGTACATTTGATCCTAGGTAATTCTTTTTGTTTTACACAATTTTAAATCCACCATTTCTTTTTTTGTTGGTTTTTACATCTTATAATCTTTCAGACATTCAATAACATCTATACATTTCAAGACAGATTACATTAAGGTGTAGTGGTAATGCTGTGGCGAGAATACTGACATCTTCAAAGAAATGCAATCTCTTTTCATATATTTGCCTGTCACCACGTCATCGTTTCAAGCCACTGCCTTAGAAATCTGCCACTTCACCAGAACCAACGGTCTATAAATATATGCATCGTATATCTCATGCCATCAGCCCAGTAAAAAACAAAGACAGTTCAACTAAGGAAATAAGACAATTAATGGTGGGTGTGTGTGTGTGTGTGTGTGTGTGTGTGTGTGTGTGTGTGTGTGTGTGTGTGTGTGTGTGTGTGTGTGTGTGTGTGTGTGTGTTCATTCCGGTTTTGGTATGGCACAGTGTTGGAGCAGAGCGTGAGGTTCTCAAACTGTCCCGTTGCGGTTGACGCGGTATCGAATGCATTTCAGTCAGTAGGACAGAAGTTGACATCAAGCGTTAACATGAGCGTGACACAAATAAAACTCCAGGTGGGTGGAAGGAGGTCCTATGAAAACAATAACACTCCCCTCACACAGAAACATAAGGTGTGCACTAGTTATGGTTGGTGTGTTAACTGTGGTTTTGGCCTGACATTCATACCAGTTGCCTTGGCTTTTGACCCAAAGGTAAGATCCCAATAATCTTAAATACACCGCCCCGCCCCCCCGCCCAATATCTACTAACAACCAAAAGAAAACCTGAATTGAACCTGTAATACACGAGTAGTTCAAGCTATTAACATTGGTGTTAATACAAAAAAAAAAAAAAGGAACAAGAAAAAACAGGAGTATATTTGTCTTATGGGGCACCGAGACCTATGGAACAACGTATGTAATATGACAATTCAAATCCTCTCTGGTGAGCGCAAAGCAAAACAAAAAGCATCCACCCATTAAAATAAATAACACTTGTATTGTATTTCTGGGCTTCTGCATGACAAGGATGTGAAGGGGGCACACGGCCGAAAGGTTAGGGGTGACGTGATAAGTGGAGCAAGAGGAGGACCAAAACATTTAATAAAAAGCAGAGAAGGAAAACGACTGCATTTCATTTTCATCTTAATGGTCCATTGGCTAAGCGAATGGCATTTTAAAGTAAACAGCAAATACATGCAAATAAAGCATTTAGTGTAGTATCCATGTACACAAACCAAGAATATCTTCCATAAACTACTTTCGGACAACTCAATACCATTTCAATTTTGAGAGCCAACATTTTCTTTTTTTAATATATCAGTGTATTCTGCAAGTTAAATAATGTTAGTTTTTAAAGTTATTTACTTTAATGCAAGTTTAGTTGTCAAATGTTTAATCTGGAGAAGGAAAACAAAAATCAATATTAACAAAACTCCATCTCAGTGATATATGGGAGGATATTTTCCATGTCATTCTGGATTATTATTGTTAAGGCCTAATAATCATTTAATCCCCTGTATTAGTTAGCGAGTGACAGACGAGAGGGTGGGATGAGATTAAATGGTAGGCAATCCAAACACGTTCCATTACTCACCAAACCTGCTAAGGGCATGTATTTTAAAATGCTGAGTTCGACAGTAACGGACATGGGACAACAAAGTCATCTACCCAAGTGCTTTGTTAAATGAATTTAAGAAAAGTCTACTGTTTCCGTTTGATTTACGTAATGCTTCCGTCCTTAAAAAGCAACAATAAAAACCTGTGCTTGATTCATGCACCTTTGCTTAAGGTAGGTAAGAGGATAGGGTTATTTTTGTAATTTTTTTTACCAATTACTCAGCACCATTCGAGTCCTTAGTGTTAATTTTCTCGGTCCAAACATTTTCTATTTTCATTAACAGTGTCGTTTTTTTTTTCTCTCTTCACAGATGCATTGCCGAGCCTGCTGTTATGGTCAAGGTAACTGGCTTTACACAAAATAAACAATTTGCATGTTGTGGTACCTTTTTCAGATACAGCCTATATCCAGAAGTATCCCCCTGTGGCCTTGTTACTAGGGCAAAGTATAAGAACCGTGAGCAGAAAAAAACAAAAACAAATCCTAAACTGAAGACGCTCTGAACAGCTATGGCTAGTTTGCTCCCCCACACCAGACTTGCGTTTTTTAAAAATAATATTCTTAAGAAATATAATATAAACTTCCTTGACCAATTCCTAACTGCATCTAAATAAACAGCCCTTTAGGGAAGTTGGTAATATGCAAGGCAAATTATTTTTATAACTAATTTAATATATATATATATATATATATATATATATATATATATATATATAGCGGTTTAAAGTGCTTTAAAAAGGCAGCAGTTTAACAAGGCACACATAAAATAAACATATTCAAGGGTCCTTTTTTAAAAAGGCAACCAAGTTCCTCCATCCATCACATAGAATGTAGCATTAACATTCTCATTAAAGCAGTCTGTCTGAACAATCTTAAAACACCACCCTTGAAAGATATTATCGCTCATTTGAGATATATTCATCATATTTTATAAAACTTTATATAACACCCACATTACTGCATATGTACAATGAGTATAAGAAAACTACAATTTAGACTTTGGGATCTTGCAAACTTAAGATTTGAGTGGATATGAAACAATTTGAACATTCAAAATAAATTGGCATCCATCTCAACTAAGTTAAGTTGTATAACTTAAATATGTAACAGAGTTTAATAATCACAGGTTTAAAAAAGAAAAAGGCACATTTTTTTTTTTAGCTGCAACAGTTGCAACAAAAGTACTAAGCCGGACACAGTAAAGAGTGAAGTTTGTTTGGCTTTGGACATGTACATGTCTTAATTTTGGCGAATGACTGTGGAACTATAATTATTAGCTTTTGATACTAGGAAGACAACTTAACGTCAGCGCATTGACCAATACAGCAGGCTGGCAGCAAAGACAGCAAAGCACCTCGCGTGTGAACCGCTGTGTGTCGGTTGAACAGGACTAGGGTCAGGAACAATATTAACTTACTGTGATTGCTTCACACAACATTTGTAAGGACATAGTTAATACAAGTCAAAGGCTTTCTTTTTTTTTTCTTTTTTTTTTAAACAGTGTTTCATGTGCAAAATGAGAGCAATGGCTGTGATAAAGCACAACATATAGATTCTAAATAATAAGGATTTTGATTGAAGAGATCTCCAAATTAAAAAAAAACTAAATGTTTTAGTTAAGTGTTGACAGGTTGGTGCTAAAAAAACAAATTATGAATCTATATGTGTGCTGAAAAACTGCTTTGAGAAAGGGCCGTGTGTCCTTCCAGCCATTTTGACCTGAGCAACATTGATTTCACCACACACATCCCTATCTGTACACGGGGGGGTGGGGTGGGGGGGGGGAGTCGAAGGTGAGAGAACGTGAGAGAGAGAGTGATAGAGAGAGCAATGTGTTGTAGAGCAGAGCCTACACATCGCTGCTGCTGCCTGACTCTCCTCCATCCACCGGACTATGACCCCAAGGTTGGATTCAGCAACGTCGTGGCTGACGGGGTGGAGGGGGGCGTGTCTATCTATGTGTAAGAAAGATGTGACCCGTTAGATATCTGAGAGGTGACACTGGTGCTCCTGCTCATGGCTTGCTCACCACGCCCCCCCGACGCAGTCCTCCGCAGGGCTTGGGGGCTGTTGTGCGCGCCCGTGCTGTTCCGGGAGAGCAGGCCTGCCGGGTGTCCCCACGGCTGAGGGGTCCCGCCCGCCTGCATGCCCTGGCCCCAGCTGGGCCCCAGCGATCCCCCGCTCGGACTCGAGTGGTAGTGGTGTTGTTGTTGTTGTTGTTGGTGGTGGTGGTGGTGGTGGTCGCCGTGGTGGCTCCCCCCGGAGCCAAGCCCGCCCCAGGGCGACCCGTGGGCGCTCCCGCCGTGCGAGTGGCGTGGGGGCGTGTGTTGGTTCCAGCTGCCCGAAGCGCCCGGGAAGCTGTTGCTGAGGGCCTCCGGAGAGAGGTTGGACAGGGCCATGTTGCTGAAGCCCAGCCGCATGCTCTCCGAGTCGAAGGCCTCGATCTCCCTGGCCTGGCGCTCCAGGAGGCTGCGGATGCGCTCCACGCGCTCGTTCTGCAGGGTCAGCATCTCCTCCTCGATCTGGGAACACCATGCCATCATTATGACCACTTGTCCTCTCCCAACGCCTGAACTCACAAGCTGCTAAGGTCATTCATATCTGCAGTTTCATCAGACAGACTGATGGTCTCCTACATTTAAATACTCTGAAGGTTTTTGAACATTGTAGTGGTGAATTATAGTAATTATTAAGTAGGAACACTTTTAGAACAAGATTTTACATGGAGGTATTTTAGATGTAGATTTACTTTGTATTTTGAATAAACTACAATAGATTAGAGTTGTTCTACCTATATTCCCCCAGGAAAGAAAAAGGACAGATTTTGCACATGCCAAAACGAGCTTTAAAGATAGAACAGTGGCGGAAGCAAACTATAATTAGTCGTCAACTTGGTACATAACAACACCTCTGCCAATTATCACAGCAATGCGAACCATGACACCATCTTCAATATTAATTAAGCGCTAGATGGTTACTCAGCTACTGTAATGACTGACAAAAATCCAATGGCAACATGCGGTGCTTAGCATCAGGCTAACCTTCTGCTCCAGGAGGGCGCGTCGGAGGGACACCCTCTGCTCAAGGTGCTTCCTCTCGCGTTCGTGCTGCGCATCCGTCTGCATCTTGATCTTGCTCTGGTAGGCGTTCAGCAGCTCCAGCTCCTGCTGCAGCTGCATGCGCACCACCTGACACTGAGACTCCTGAGCCTCGTCCAGACGCAGCTGCAGGGGGAGAGAGAGACCGGGAATAAGAGAGATGGATATATATAGACCCGGAAAAACTAAAGAGAGCTGGACACACACACACACACACACACACACACACACACACACACACACACACACACACACACACACACACACACACACACACACACACACACACACACACACACACACACACACACACACACACACACACACACACACAGAGAGAATAAGAGAAAGCGATGTTGAGTCAATTGGAATGATGAAGGATAGATCCACCACCTGGGATACAGTTTGCAAAGGCCTGCTCATTTTCTTCTTCTTCGAATAAAGGCTGCCTTAAATCACGCTTTACACCTCGAGGAGATGAAGCAAGTCTCTTACCGCCTGAGTGGAGAGCATCTCGTTGATGGAGTGGTCGTACTGCTCGGCCAGGATGGCCAGCTTGCGGTGCTGCTCCTGCTTCAGCCGCTTCAGCACGGCCTTGTGCTCGGACTTGGGCGTGCTCTCCAGCAGGTGGTTCCTCAGGGCCTTGTACTGCCGGGTCTGGATCTTACACGTGTCCTGGAACTGCTTCTTGATCTGCAGCTCCTTGGACTGAAACACAATATCTATATTTATTACATGGCCTTGACTTGATTCTGATTGGTCAATCACAGAATTTCCAACTGTAGAAACTAACAGACTTAATTTGACCAATTTGCGTCAGGGTTTATTTTGGAAGAAGCCACCGAAGTCCTTCCCCAGCATCCATTACATAAGCGACTGAGTTTTTCCAACGGGGGTCTCCCACCTTGAGGCTCTTGGGCTGCTGGCGGACCTCCATGACGTGCTTGCGCCGCAGCTCGCGCTCCCTCCGCTTGTTGTACTCCTGTTGGTTGGTGAGCTCCGTCTGGTGCTGCAGGCGGATCAGGTCGGTCCGCTGGCGGTGGATGGTGTTGAGCTGGCGGAACTCCAGCTCCTGCATGGACTCGTGGTGCCGCAGCAGCATGGCGTGCTCCAGGTCCCGCTGGGTCTGACGCTTATTCAGCTCCTGGTGGGCGCGGACGCAATCAGGAGTTTAGTTCCCACTCTTGACACAAAGGCAAATGGTTGAAATAAAATATAAAATAACAATGGTGGAAATAAGATTGTTTACAGGAGCTCTGGGTGCCATTTGTGACCCAACACTCTGGCGTTTGATCATTATTTTATCCATTCTATTTTATTCTTTTACTTGTATGATCTTCCCCGTTTGTGTTTTTTTACTTTCTGCAGTCGCAACGGGCTACTGAAGACATGCTACAGAACAGCACGTACGCCCTTTTGTTGCCTGGCGGGGTAGTTTTATCTGAGGTGAAACAAACCATAAAATATCCCCAAAATGTCTGCGTTTCTCAATGTTTCAGTAAATGCCCAACTTCAAACATGGTGTCCACTGGGATGACAGTGTGACCAAAAGGAAGTAGTATGATAATGATAATACACCAGAGTGTTAATTATATAATAATAATAATAATAATAATAATAATAATAATAATACGCACAATTAACATTCTATAAGAGGTGACAGTAATTGAAGCTAAACGACATAATAAAGCTTAAAGATACAGTAAGTGAAAAAAACAAAATTAATAAAACCTCAACGTAAAGTGTGGCCATCATCCAGACTTAAAATAGAGGACATTATACAAATATAAAGCAGTAGTGTAGGGGGGCTCATGAAGCACACCTCGCGCACTAAGTCCTGCTCAATGTTGTGGCGGGCAGTCAGGATCCTCCTCTTGAAGCGGCGACACTCTAGGTCCAGGTACTGTCTCTGCCGGCGCATCAGGTTCGCCTCCTCCTCGGCCTGGAAGTGCTGGAAGTTCTCCTTCTGCTTGGACAGCCACTCCTGCTTCTCTTTCTTGGGCGTCGACTGGTTATCGTTCAGCTCCTGAAAGGGCGATGATTGGATGACGAACAGATTTGATTGGCAGGCTGTCACACCACGATAATAAAAGTGAGAGCTTGGTTGAGTGAACCAGCCGTGTAAAGTGAATCCCCCGCCCACCGCTACCTCTTTCAGTTGCTCCTTCCGTAATTTGTATTCCCGCTTCTGTGACTCCAGGAAACTGTTGAGCTCCTTTTTCTGCTGGCTCTGAATGTGCTGTTGGAACTTCTTTTCGTCGTTGGTAAAGGTTTTCGCCTGATGGAGGGGGAAAAAAAGTATAAATGTTGTGTGTTAAGTGAAACTGTAAAAGCTGGATAAAACCCTACACAGAATACGGGGGGTAAAGATCATATAACTGCTTCCGATTGCCTTGAAGCCGTTAAATACTATATTTAATTTGTGAAATCTTACTAGGTCGTCCTAACCCAACAACGCCCCCTCACTGGTCTAATATCGCTGTAAACCACAGCCTCTTGTGACTTATTGCTTAAACAGACATACGTCTTTGTCCAAGGAGCCATGGTGCTTCTTGACCAGTTTCTCCATCTCCTGGGCAAAGCTGTTCCTCTGGTTCTCCAGCTCCTTGTCCAGGCGCAGGCGATGCTCGTCCATCTCAGACTTGAGCTTGTTCTCCAGGGCCAGCAGCTGTTTCTGGTGCTGCCGCCGCATACGCTTGTAGCCCGACATCTGCTCCCGCAGCTCCGAGTCCTGCTCGTGCTCCTTCATCTGCCGCGTCACCTGGTACATGAGACGTAATAATAACACAAGGTTTATGTACAAAACATTGGAAACTGTGTTCAGAGTATGAAAACATTCCAATGTATGATGGTGCATTTCAAAGAGAGCATTGTGGAAAATACGGGCCTGGTCTTCTAGAAAAACTCTTAGATAGACATTAGCTGTAAAAGTACAATAATGGACTACATTTTGGAATGACTTCTTTCATGCGTTAATGACGGAAGTTGGGCTATGCCATTCACATGACCAGTGGATTGAACAGATTATTGTATTCGAGTCTGATTTGGGTGATAGCGGTCATGTAAATAGGATCTCTGGCGGTCTCACACCATCAGAATAAGCAAATAGGGCAAAAACCATACATCCTTCCCAATGAGGAGGGACAACCCAAAACAAACATAATCAGGAACCACTTTCGAACTCCTGATCAAGACTGAGCACTTACCAGAGAAGCTGTGCGTATGGTGGCAAAGTGTTCGCGGTTGCGTTTTGGTCTTGGAGTGTGAGCAGGAGGAGACTGGGACTCAGGCTGGCCCGTATTGGATTCTGCGTCTTCATGATTGGCCTCTTCCTCCTGGAGGATCAGTCATAACAAACAGAAAAGTTATTCATAACCACATTGGCAGATACAAGATAACAGATGGTATTGACAAAACAATCTTTTCTAATCTTTTATCTTGGGGGCCAGAATCGTCTAGTCGTTAGGGTGTTCCAGCCAAAAGGTTCTTAGTTCAAACAAGGCCATGCCGACAGCCTACCTTCAAGCATCCTTCAACAAGATGCCTAAATCCATAACTGCTACTTCATGAAATCAATCTACACTTCACTGCAAGTCGCTTTGAATAAAAGCATTTGCTAAAATGATTTAATAGCAGTAAATCTTGAGAGTAGACAACACACACACTAACCGGTTTGAGGTTTATGACAGAGCTGTTAGATATGACGGTCTTGTCTCGCTCCATGTCTTCGGCAGCGTCTGTGAGGCTGTTGACGGAGCTGCTCTGGGAGCTGGCGCTGATAGACATGCTGGGGATGGACTGGTTGCTGCCCACGCTGTTCACCGTGCCCGTCCTCCCGGCGCTGTTCTCCGGCTCCTGAATGAAGAACACACGCGGGCAGGGTACAACATTACCACCAGCCAAATGCTGGTAAAATATGCAAGTGGCTGGGAGATTTGCTTCACTCACCAGCCAAAAAAAACAATGGTAATCTATTGAGCTGCTTTGAACATTCACTCCCTATTTGGCCTGGAGGACAACAAAGTTAATTTTGCACCCTGCACCGAGGAAACAGACTCAAGAGTCAAAAACACCAATCTTGCCAATTCAGTTTCAAAATGTTATTTTTCTAAAAACCTATTTTGAAACAATGTTAACTCTCGACTTTTTTTGTTGTGTACACAACATCTTTGGGCCAAACATAATCCAAAATTAGAAGATTGATGCAAATAATGACACTTTAGTGACAAGTACGACTTATCACAACACTAACCCCATCCACACTATGCCAAGGAGTACTAGAACATTTTCTCTATTCATCTCTAAACCGTGGCCAAAGAAATTGGAGGGGAAAAAAAGAGAAAGCAATGAGAAAACAGAAGACAAGACGACGAACCTCCTCATCATCTTGTGCCTCCGCTGTGGGGCCATTGTGGGCTTCCTGAAACAGAATCTTCTTCATTTTGCGATACTGCAGGTTGTCCAACTCCCGCACTGCATCTTTCGTTCGCAAGATCAGGTCCAAAAGAACTGATTCTGGCCTCTCACGTTGTACAAAGGCATGCTGAAAACAAAGAGGGGGGGGGGGGGGGGGGGGAGGACAGATTTACAGTAAGACAAATATTTGATTATCGTCAGGTTTTACATGGCTCAAATGCCGCAAAACCTCATGAATCTCTTGTCATCGCTTTGGTCTTACCTTCAATAGCTCTTCAGAATTAGGTCGGTCCTGGGGCAATTTCTGAAGGCAAGAATCTACAAAGTTTCTGAAATATTCCGTCCTAAATCAGAATGAAAAGGGTTAGGTGAGGGGAAGGAATATTTAGTATTTTTGATTAACTCATTTTGTATTAGCTCATATAATTGCAGACTACGTGACTCACCAGTCACTTGACAGCAGCGTTGGGCTCTCATTCTGTGCTATGTGGTATAAGGCACTCATCGCATTCATATTAAACAGTGGAGGTTTTCTCTCAGCTGCAAAAAACACATGACACACAGTTGTCATATAAACAGGTGTGAGATTCATACCATACATGAGATCATAGAATGTACTTATAGGTTCAGACTAAATCAGTGTATGCAAATGTAATTTTACGAACCTATACTGCTAGATTACCATAATGTAAACACCGAAAAATACTGAATTCATCATTTGAACCACAGCAGATAGAATAATGACCCTTACCCAGTTCAATGCAAGTGATCCCTAGTGACCAAATGTCCACTTTTCCATCATACTGGCCCTCATCCATAGCCAGGATCACTTCTGGGGCCATCCTGAACAAAAAGTCAACATGTTAGCCAAAGCATACACTGGAGACTATTTAGAAAAGGAGCAGCATCGGGACATGTTGTCGTCATATACACAGAGATATTTGCAGCATACCAATATGGTGTTCCCACAAAGGAGTTGGCTGGTGAGGCGATGGAAGCCGAGCCAAAATCGGCCAGTTTCACCTGGCCTGGTTCCGTCAGCAAGACATTCCCTGCCTTGATGTCTCTGTTGGAGACAGACAGGAGAGAAGAGAAGATTTTAGCTTCGAGCGACATGCAGTTGTCCCACTCCTCACTGTGGTCGGCACGCCCATCGCACCCATCACACTGCCAGCAGACGGGACTTACCGGTGGATCATGTTGTGGGAGTGCAGATAAGCGAGCCCTTGGAGGGCCCCATGTGTGATCGCAGCGATCTCCACTTCTTGGAGAGGCTTCTTGTGGACTGAAAGGAGAAGGTTTGACCATGAGGAAGTGAAGCCCTTTGAGACTGTAACTGTGATAAAGGGCTATGTAGATAAAATTGACTTGAGGAGGTCGATGTTCAATATGGAACTTTGAATGGGTATTACTAGGATATTAGGGATATAAATATATGGATATAAAAATTACAACATACCCTCCAAAAGATCGGAAGCGGAGCCGAGGCAATACTCCATCACCAGCTAAAATAGGAGAAAAACTCAAAGTAAATGGGTTGTATATCCCCAAAAAGATCACCTACACACATCACCGTCACCGTCACATAAGCAGCACGGACGCCATCTTGTATAGTCTCACCCAGGCGGTGTGCTCTCGTAGAAAACATCCTTTGTACTCGATGCTGTTTGGATGTTGTATTCTCTGGAGGAATTTGACCTCCTTGATTATGTCTTGCCATTTCTGGGAAAATCACATAAAAAAAAGAAGCTAAAATGTATCGTCAATGAATAATAGCCATTTCACAAAACTAGCACAATTGTGTGGATAAACAATAACAGTCATTATGTATACCACAATGACCAATTAAACTGGGCAATCCCCTTTATATGTGCATTCTACTACAAGCAAAGACACAAATAGTAAACATTTGGTCAGCTTATTTTGAGGGACAGTAATATTGCATTTTGGTCAATGATAACATCATACATTTGATTATTGAAGGCAAAAAAAAAAATCAGCAAGAGAAAATATCTAGAATTGTACCTCAATGGATTGCTTTCCACTGTAGGACATCTTTTTGATGGCCACCACCTCCTTTGTCCGTATGTCCCGTGCCTAAATTGGACAAACCAAATCAAAATAAAACATTAGTGTCATTCATCAGGTTCCTGAACAAGGGTTTCTACACAACCCTGCTGAATTTCATACCAAATCCTGCCGACACCTTTTAATAATAATAATAATAATAATACATTACATTTATATAGCACTTTTTTTCAAGCACTGATGGCGCTTTTACATAAAAAGGATGCGCATGTGGGTGCGTGTGTACCAGAATTCAGTTAGGTCCCAATGATCCTTTACCAAAGCCATACGCCTTACTCCGCAGATCCGGAAAACCTTGCCATATCCAAGCACTTTTTACTAAGTCCAAAGTGTCGACAGGACGTGAATGAATTTGTTTGAAAGTGCCTGCATAAATACTTGTGCACCCCTTTGAAACAGAGGCTTCAGGATTATGCCTTTTGGTAGCCAACTGTACAACTGCTAGTCAGCAGCACTTTAGCTAAATGGGGTTAACAATACATTTTGGCTTGAGTTAAACATAATAGTAATAATAGTTGTAATAATTTCACGTAAAACAGTTTTTCATTGCTGAAATCTCCTAGCTTAACCCTTTAGCATAACCCCATGTTCTAAACTGTATCAGCATAATTGTATCCATAGCTCCCAAACCCAGATCCAAGTCTCCAAATACTTACAAAATAAACGGCGCCGAAGCTGCCATGTCCGATCTCACGCAGGTCCGAGAAGAGCTTCTCGGGGTCCTCTTTGAAGAAAAGCTCTGCAATCTCGGGGTCCTTCAGGTTCCCCGCTCGGCTGGCGTTAGGCATAATGGGGAAGGGGTTGGTTGGGGGGCTCAATGCCACTGCCGCCAGGAACTATCTGGATCTGCGACAGTGACGCGACAGCCCCCACCGATGGCTCATCTGCGAGTCAGTGGTGTCCTCATGCGTGTCCAGACCTGGGGGACACAAATTGAAGTAGATTGAAGTACAAAGAGCAGATCCCCTTTACCTTAACGCATTAAGTTTGTGGTTGGTTCTTGTAGTGGGCAAAATCTGTGAGCCATCACACTTATTTCAATGCCCCCACATGTGATAATAGAGCAGTCATGGTTTTATTTTTTACTAGTTTTGTGTCCACTGGGAGTAAAAGCTGACTAGCTTTAGCTTGAGAGAGCAGTAAGAGGACAGAGTCTAATATGAAGACATACAGACAGGCTGTCTATATGAAGACCTAGAATGGGCTGGATTGAGACGTAAAGTGGACACGGATGAAGTCGGGGCGCTTGGAGAGCAGCCAATCCTGGTCCTTTCTGACGACGAGAGCTACAGGAGATCAGTCTCCTGTTTCCATAGAAACTGTAACCACACGACAGTAAGCAAAAAAAAAGAAAAAGTGTCTTTGCCCCAGAAAATTCGACCTCATCTCACAACTTTAGTCACTAACCATGTAGTAGTAGTGTAGTAGTAGTAGTACTAGTGTGTTGTGTAGGTTAGACATTTTTTGTGCACAGCCAACAAGTTCCTGCTCAAACAAAGGGAGCGACTGAACAACTCACTGACTGATGGTAAGGTGACAGAAGCCGCGCGGCACAGAAACAAAGCATTCCTCTGAAAGCACTACTTGTTTAACCTGTAAGGACTTTGTAAACACATGCAGCGAATACCTCCCTGTTGGAGAAAGAGAAATAAAGAAAAATCACACCACTGACAAGATCAAACATCATGTGGAATTTACCAATGGTTCAACATTAACAGGTAGGGATGCACCGAAACCACAACTGAAACCGTCATAAACATTAGTCGTATCAGCTAATTCCTGACGCGTTCAGACTTTTGTTGAAGAGTTCAACCGGTAGTTTGTGTCATTCAATAGAGTATATAGAATAGCCTACGCGTTGGCATTAAGTGTTGGCATTTCATCCTTATTTTCCACATCTTAAATGCAAGCATGCAGCCATGTTTCTGAAATAATGTATTTGATATCTGCATAGGTAAATATCCATTATTTGGCAACAGGGTAGGGCAGGGCAATATATTGATATTGTGGGTGACTGGATATCGTAATATGGCATAAGTGTTTCCTGGTTCCCTTAAAGGCTGCACTACAGTAAAGTGATTTAAAAAATACTCATTTGTCAAGTATTTAATTCACACAGGAGTATACAAAACCAGCTTTACCATGTGGTTATTTTATATAGACTATTTATTTAATAACCATGACATATGTCATTAGAGATATTAGCCTATGTTGGTGTAGAAGATTTCGGCCACACCGCCCAGCCCTACGACAGGGCGTACATTTTGTCATTGTACAAACGGCTGAAGTTGAGTTTACTCAGCAGCTCAGATGATCAGCTCCAAACAGATACAGCCGCTGACACCACAGTCACAAGACCTCTCTCCCAGTCGGGAAGGAACACCACATCCCACCCGCCCCCACCCCACCACCCCCCCCCCCCCCCCCCCCCCCCATCCAAGTAGACCTCTTTTGTCCCACCAAACACTGGACCACTCGCTCGGATGCAGCGCGGCGTTCTGAACCAAAGGCCTTATGGCCATGCGGTGACTGTGTGCGCGTCATTGTTCCTCCACCACATTGTCGCTCATGAATGTGTCCCAGTGTGTCGACGTCTAATGATGGGCTTTTCAAAACACACAAGCACGTGAGTGATGATAACTGATACCTTGGTGAAGTCCTATGGCGTGCCAGCCACTACACACGCAGACAAGAATGCAGTCAGACAGGACAAAGCTGGAGGGCTGCAATTCCCTATGTGCGTCTCTCTGTGCTCCCTCACTGCATTTTTCCAGCACTTCCTGTTCACGGGCTGAGGGGGAGGTACAAGCGGGCAATTAGGCAACTGACTAATTGCCCCTCTTAACTATGCATATGCAGCAATCACACATTTGGATATGCTGGTCCAATTTGCACCCAAGATAAAAGGAAAGAAAGCTTTTTGTAGGTAAAAAAGTACCAACATTATTATGTGTTAAGACATGGGCTTCTGCCATTGATTCTGACTACACCTCAGTCACTACTGCTCATGAGATTTAGCCATCAGGATTATACATTATACACGTTTCATTTTGCCAATCTAATAAACATATACCCTCACCGTCGATCAATGACACTGCATTGTATTGCTCCATTAAGGGCCATTAAATACTAATCCGTCCATGTCATTAGCGGTACAGACGTAGAGTGCCAATATTTTCTGCTTTTAGCACAGTTACTTCCTGACCTCCAAGTCAGAAAGGCCACCTTTAAACCCAGCGATACGAGCGTAAACAAAATGTCTGCACATGTGTGCACGGACACGACTTCACTGTCTTGGCTGTCTAATCTAGCGGCTAGCACATGTAGCCTGGCCGACACCTCCCTGTAGCCGGGCCGACACCTCCCCAGAGCCGGGCCGACACCTCCCTGTAGCCGGGACGACACCTCCCTGTAGCCGGGACGACACCTCCCCAGAGCCGGGCCGACACCACCTCCATGTAGCCGGGCCGACACCTCCCAAGAGCGTAGCCGGGCCGACACCACCTCCCCAAGAGCGTAGCCGGGCCGACACCACCTCCCCGGAGCGTAGCCGGGCCGACACCACCTCCCCGATGCCGGGCCGACACCACCTCCCCGGAGCCGTCGCTACCACAACAGCCCAGGAGGAAACGGGACACCCCCAGCTCGCTGCGGTTGTGACACACAGCAGCCCCGACTCCGACTCCCGTGTCACGACGTGCATTCACGCCACCAGCAAAACAAAACAAACAAACAAACCAACAAACAGACACACACACACAGATCTGACCAGGAGGCGGTTGGACAAAACTTACTTTCCCAGCGGAGGGTCCGGGGTCGCGAAGCTAAACTCGCTAGCAAAACTTCCTAGCAACACTCACCACCACCCAACCTCACCCCCCCCCCCCTCCTCCTCCACCCAACCTCACCCCACTCCACCCAACCTCACCCCCCCCTCCACACACACACACCCGACCACACGACGTGTACACTCGCGGACCACCGGTTAACGGCTGTCGTTACGGGTGACCGGCGGTGAAAACTCAACGGCCGTTGGTGGGGCGCTAGCTGCGGCGGCTAGGCTAGCTGCGGCGGCTAGCCAGGTGTTAGCCTAGCTAGCTGTAACTTACCCTGCGCTGACAGGCCGGGTTTCGGCGGAGCGGGGGGAGGATAGAGGATCGTTGGGGTTTGTTTTTTCTTCCCCTGCACCCGTTTTCTTTTTTCCGGGGGGAGGAGGAGGGGAGGAAGAAAAAAAAAAAAAAAAAAATGTCACGAGCTGTCCGAGTTTGACGAGCCGACGCGGCGGCGGCGGCGCCCTCCTCCGCGTCAAACCGCCATGGTCACCGCTGTCGTCGTCGTCGCTCGATAACCACGGGAATCCGGACGTCCCCGGTGGTTGTTTTTTAAAAATAATATAGGGTATAAAAAAAAAAAACACAAAATCTCCCACCCTTGAAACGAGCTGGGGGTGCCAGGGACTCTCGACTCCCACTCCCAGCACCAAAGATGGCGGCCGGTCGCTCCGACGCCTCCTTTTTCGAGAGGAGAAAAAAAAAAAAAAAAAAAAAAAAAAAAAAAACACGCTTGGGAGATAGTGAGGGAAGTTCAAAAGCAAACACCCCCCTCCTCTCCTCTCCTCTCCTCTCCTCACCCTCCCTCCCTCCCTCCCCCCTAAACCCGGACACTTATACTTGTCACGACGTTACAGCCTCCCTTCCCGACCGTTAAGGCGATGGCGGAAAGCGTCTCCCTGGCGAGCTCGAGGCGAGGCGACTGACGTGGTTAATATTTCATATGTTTACGTTGTGGCTCTGATTTGATATCCGTCTTCCTTTGGCCGAGGCGCCGGATACCGGATAGCGCTTCCGCTCCGGCCCGCCGCAGTAAAAGTCCCCATCCTCCCCAGAGGCGGCGGCGGCGGTGGTGTGCGGTAGAAAGGCTATAATTAATGACAACAAAACCCACCGCTCCGTTAAAA